>CM034356.1:18251438-18540066 GCA_019925275.1 Mytilus edulis | reverse complement strand
GCTTCTCTAGACCTTTTTGACGGTCAGTTTTATCCAATTTATCTCAATATTATCCCCGATGACAGAAATGTCAACCCGACCTGTTCGTGTCAAAAGTGAAAATCGCATCTATTTGATGAACTAATTTCTTCATAAACTGTACATGCATTATTTCTGTATTATTTGATAACCAATCACATTCACGTTGCATGTGTGCATGATAATGGGTTATGTATTAGTGTATTGTAAGGGCGATGCAACATGTGAGGTCTGCGCGATCACGTGACATTATTATTTGTAAACAAACCTGCTCCCCGTGTAACACGTGTGAATTATCCTTTCAAAGTGTTATGAATCTTTCAATCACTATTTTATGATATATTTTTCTGTTTGTTTTTAGGTTTGCATATCAGTAGTCAAAGTGAATTAGACATAGTTCTGAGAAGTGTGTTTTTTTTTTTAGAATTAGAAGGTAAGTCTACATAACTTCATAAGTCATTATTTAACTGAAGTTTAAAAAGATGACTCACCTTTCCCTCTAATTCTCCCTCTATTTTTGAAACCTCCATACCAAATTAAACGGCATTTGCTCCCCTTGAACACTATTTGGCCCCTTCCCTGTCATTTCCCTTTAAATTTGCTCAAAAGTCATACTTTTAGTCCATTTACAGTAACGGCTGATTTGTGATTTTACCATCTTAAGTTAACTGCAATTTTCATATACACCTTATTGCTATTTGTCTGCCATTACTGGATATCACACAGGTTCCCGTAAAATTTTGACGTCATAAAACAAAATATCTGACGCCACAATGGAAAAGTGATTGTTGTGTAAACGGAGAGCATGTATCTACTCTACAAATTCATATCGTCACCACCGGGATTCAAACCTCGGTCGTCTGCGTGACAGTCAGTGCGTTAACCCACTGAGCCAAAGAATTGATTCTCTAGCTCAGTTGATTAAGACTGGCTTTATATGTTCTACCTGTACTGAGGGGAAGCAATCCTGCTACACTATTCCCCCACCACAAGAGTCATCATATCTTCATATATGACTCTTAACAACACAAAACCTGGCTATACTCCAGATAACCATCGTGGATTTTTTAGTCGGGCGCCAAATGTAACCGGAGAGCACGTATCTACTCTACAAATTCATATCATCACCACCGGGATTGGACCCCGGTTGTCTGCGTGACAGTCAGTGCGTTAACCCACTGAGCCAAAGAATCGATTCTCTAGCTCAGTTGATTAAGACTGGCTTTATATGTTCTACCTGTACTGAGGGGAAGCAACCCCGCTACAGTTGTATGCGTCAAAAGTTCAAGCGGCCGGGTCAGCCGGGATTAGCGATAAGGTGTATTGAACACATTTGACCATTCAGTATGAGTTCCCATGTATTTTTGTCTTATATGAAGGAGGTTTTATGTCATGTTTTCCTAAACACCTTATAATTGCTATTTGTCTGTCTGGATTGTTAAAACCACAAAATCAAATATCGATAAATATGCAAGTTTTCAACAATCCAGGAGAACTGACATCCACGAAAAATATAGGAATCCACAGTAAGATAACTCCTCTTTAGGTTTTGATAAATTTTGGATATGACATTAGGAAGTTATAAAACTTTATTCTTTGAATATGTTTCAAGCACATTACATGCATGCATGCTCAGCACCGCTTTTTATCAGGAATTTTATAATTTATTAGGTCCGAGACCAAACAAAGTGTTGACAGTGGGTTACTTGCCATTAATTTTTATACCCCTTCCAAATTTATTTCTCCATGTTTAATGCCTCAAATTGCAAGTAGGGGGGGGGGTCAAATTACACTGTAAAAAAAATTGAGTCCAGAATTATAAAGGAAAGTAGTGATTTGGTCCAGCTGAAAATGGATTAATATTAGCACTTCAGAAGCTGTCAAAAGATTTCAAGACGCCCTAAACATAAAATTGTTTATAGTTTGAGTTTGAGCCGATGAAGTTTTCTATAATTTTGATATAATTTTTCCCAAGAGTAGTACAACACACTGTAAAAGTTTTTTTGAGAAAGCGCAGGTTGGATTTTTTTTAATTTTCATTTATGTTCTAAAAGAAATGCACTACGAAATAATTGTGGTCTCAGACCTTACATGTATGTCTTAAAATTCAGGTTTTATCCATTCTAATAGGTGGATTTCAATTCAAGTTAATGAAAAAAATGCTTTGTTCACTAATTCAGCAATGCTTTAACTGTTGTGAATGTGAGCTCCCTTCAGCTATTATAAGAATCTAGATTTACATCATTCATTTTCAATGTAAGAGTTCTCCTTTCATTCAAAAGGTAGATTGCCATGTTTGCTGGTCACTTGACTAGAAACTGCATTCAGTGATATTGTTTGTCTCAATTTACACCTGAATTTCAGATTTTCCCTAATTACCAATCACTAAAATAAATGTCATTTTTAAATACATAATAAATACATGTAGTATTGTATGTAACTATCATATTCATGTTTTTATTTGACATTATCAAAGTACTATTGAGATCCAGGATTCTGACTTGAATAAACAGTGTTTGTAACTCGCATGGTTTTATCTGTTTCTTTCCCTTCCCTTAAAAGTATCTTTCAGTTTGAAACTACCTGAGAATCATACTGAGTTCACACCTAATTTGAATTTGAAACGGTTTATATTAACAAACACATATAGTTCAAATGCGAATCGAATGCAAGTGAATTGTTTGTCTATCTATGGTCAACATGTTGGGGTATGACTATAAACCACTTTTACTAATTTTAAGAAACATTGTTGAATTTTATTTATGGAAGCTTACTTTTCATTTATATAAATTTAAGATTAATATTTCTGAGATGTAGGTTATGGATTGTCTCTACTTATAAAGGGGGAGGATTCCCAGTTATTTAATATATTTAATTAAATTGTATTCAGGCCCGTAGCTCCCTATACACCAACACGCATTGCGTGCACATCAATTCAGCATACAAAAAAAATGTCAAAATAAAATTTATAGCATTCGGCATGCAAAAAAAAAAATGTCAAATAAAAATTTAAAGGAAACACAAATATGTTGTTTATAATAAACAAATCATTTAAAAATTGTATGTTTTTGAATATCATAATATCATATATATACAGTTGTGAAAATGAATAATCAGTCCCTTGCTTTAATGAAAATGAAAAATCTTGCTTCAATAGTGCAGAAAATGAATAATTTGTCCTCTTAGATTACAAAAATAAATAACCTGTCAAAAACAAATCCTCCTGCCGCCCCCCCCCCCCCCCAGAATATGAAATGGGCGACCCCATAGTCTATATAGGAATTTTTTTTCTGCGACAAGTGCCTCAAACCATGTATTAAGATTTTGGATAAAGGACCACAATAGGTAAAAGTCAAATTTAAAATTAAATGTTTTAAGTTCTTAGACCACATTCATTCTGTGTCGGAAACCTATTCTGTTGACTATATGATCACAATCCAAATTCAGAGCTGTATCAGGCTTTAATGTTGTGTCCATACTTGCCCCAACTGTTCAGGGTTCGACCTCTGCTGTATGTATATCAAGCTGCGCCCTGTGGAGCATCTGGTTTATTTGAAGGGTAGATGTTCCCGACCTGTTTATTAGTGGAATTATCATGATATGAATCAGGCCATTACTCTTCTCAATTTTATTAATGCATACTTTTCATGTTGGGACAGTTTCCCTCATTTTTGAAGGCTGTATGGTTGCCTATTATTGCTTTGTCATTTGAACATTTGTATATGTACTTTAAAATTTTAGTATTGCATGTTTATAATTATGTGTACGATATATCACTGATTCAGTGGCAATGGTAAATAGACACTGACAAGTCTTAGATAACATTTTATAGTTTTGAATGTTTTTTCATCAGTTGACTAAAATTAGGTGAGGTGTGTTCTTATTTCCAACAGAGGAGCACTCGACCTATATCAATTTGTGCATGAAGCAAATTGATAGTTGCTAGATACTGAATGATTATACCACAAAAAAGTTTTAACCTGTGCATATATACTTAAAATATGATAAAAAAAAAATCATGTCTTTTTCAGGACTTCTGATCCAACCATGTAGTATGGCATGTTATTGGGATATGGTTTTGGTCGATGGATGTTCGTGAAGGACCTGTAGTACAAAGTATATCACTGGATTTAGCTCTTTGTCTAAGTGTATTATTAAAGTACTTTCTTTGAGCTCAGTTCATTGTTATGCAATTCATTCTTTGTGAAATAAAGATTTGACAGACAACTCTCATGTACAAGGATTTGTCAAAGAAGTATCACCTCTATGTACAATGTAAGTAATAGGGAGATAAAAGCATTCTATTTCGATTGTTCATTGACCAAATTTAAAAAAAAAGACCAAATTTACCTGACAATATGCTACTAGCAATATGGTGCTAGGTTGTTTTAATACATCTGTACTGCCTACTGATGACTTGGTCCTGAGTGTAAATGGTCCTTAAAGTACCCTTACAGAACTGAAATGTTTGCAGCAGATTTGCTGCAAACTTGCTGCAGGTCTGCTGCAAACAAAAAGCTTGCAGGAACCCTTAGAATAATGTTTGCAGATGGTTTGCAGCTAGCTTTTTGCTGCAAGCTTGCGGCAAGTTTGCAGAAACAAATATGTTTGCAGTAAGATTGCAGGAAAAACAAGAATATAAGGGATGTTCGCAGCTAGATTGCAGGAATCTTTGACGATTTTATATGTTTGCAAGAGCATTGCAAGAAACTACATAAAACGACTGAGCATGCCTATTGGTAACTTCCTGGAAGATAAAGATTTGAAATTTGAAAATGTTGGTGATGTTTGCAATGTGTCATGATATATATTAGTGTTCAGGGATTCATTATAGTTTGGCAATTAACAGATTAGTTTTTTAAGACATTATTTGTAAGTACAAATTCATCGTAGAATGTAAACTTATGAAATTCATTCCCTCCACAGATATCTGTATGAAGGCTAAAATTACATTTTCAAATATGTAACCATGCAATGTACAATACTCCCTCATATGCTTAGAGATTATAACTTACAAAATATGTAAGTCTAGTTGAATTTTGTGACAATTTTAATTTAACTACTGTGTATATATATATATATATATATATATATATATATGCGCAAAGTAAATTTCAAATAAATCTTTTTTTAACTTCAGATTCATGCATGTAATTCATTTGAGAACGTTCTTGGAATTAATCCAACTTATTTAACATGTTGAAAGGTATAAACTTATGCTATGATAATTTTTCAAATGATAATGTAATTGAATTTTTTTTATGAATGGATGTAACATAACTTTTTTAAATTTGTTGTGTAATATAGATAAAATGGTGTGTACACAACATCACATTGGTTAATTGTATAACAGATTGATCTGAATAAAAATGTTTGCCGCCTGTCTGCAGCAAACACGCAGGAGAAAGATTAATTTGCATAAATATGTTTGCAGCAGGTCTGCAGCAAACACTCATTTGCATATACATGTTTGCAGCAGGTCTGCAGCAAACACCAGGAGAAAGATTAATTTGCATAAATATGTTTGCAGCAGGTCTGCAGCAAACATCATCATTTGCATTGGTAAATAATGTTTGCAGCAGCCTGACACGTATTTGCAGGATTGTTCACGACTCGTGTTCGTTGCAAGTTCTGCAGCAAGTTCGCAGCAGACTTGCAGCAAATGTTTGCTGGAGGCTGATTTTTTCAGTAAGGGTATGTTTAAAGGGGCACTAGCTAAGACATGTATAAAAATCTAAAGTATGATTCGTTTCTGTTTAATCAATTATAAAACTGAAAAGTGAAATAATAATTCGCTTTTAGCAGCCAAAATGGTTCAATTTTGTCAAATTATGTTAAATAATATTGATAATGAAGTATTCACTTGCAAGTGATTAAGTCGACCTCATTAAATCCGTATTCATGTGAACTTCAATTTAACCTGATTTCTAAAACTATATTTTATTGTACATGTTGAACATTTTTCATTCATTTGTTTATTGGATAATTTCTTAATTTGTGTGAATTAACATTGATACAGTAAATGTTAATTACTGCACTTTCATACCACAACACATACTGTATTGGTACATGTATCACTTATATTAGTATCCATATAACAGAAAAAAATGAAAAGAGAATAATTTTGCATAACCTTTTGAATACTATTACTTTTTAAATATTTAAACATATTAAGACTAATTAAGCTGTTGATAATATCCACTTGACATACTTGAAATTCTATCATATTACTTTTGGAGCAGTTGTGAGTCTTTGAAGCATGCTCAAAGGTTCTTTATGTGAAATCATTGTCATATTGGTCAATATTTTTCTTTGCTTCGACCAGATTTGGAGGGGATATTATCAAAGAATTGATAAAAAAATCAGCACAAAGGTTCTCTTCCTAGATCATATAGCCCCAAACATCATGTCAGGCATTGTCATTACTAAAAACCAATAAATGTATTCTAATATGAGGAACATTTTAACAATTTTTTACTAATGATACTGATGATCCACCACGAAATAATATAAATACAACCATACAAATAGTAAGCAAATACATATAAAAAAAGATGTGGTATGATTGCCAATGAGACAATTCTCCACAAGAGACCAAAATGACACAGAAATTAACAACTACAAGTCACCTTATGGCCATCAACAACGAGCAAAGCCAATACCCCAGCATCAGCTATAAAAAGCCCCGAAATGACAATATAAAACAATTCAAACGAGAAAACCAACGGCCTTAGTTATGTACCAAAAATTATACAAAAAGCGACTATGTAACACACAAACAAACGACAACCAAGGAGTGCTGAATTACAGGCTCCTCATGTTATCAAATCTCTATATCATCTCCCAATTAGAAAAAAACACATGAAAAAATGAACCTATTATGTGTTGCTCTCCTAGCTACAAAGTGAATCAAAAATCAAAGATGTGGAACATATTCGATCATAATCATTTGGTAACTGATGTAATTACTGTCTCTTCCATGCCCATCTTGAACATAAAAACTAAATATTGAATAAACAATACTCCTAATGCTCAGGTTGGTTGTCATCGTGCAACGCCGTTAATAACACCATATAGGAAAACATAGAACTCCCTTTTGTCATAAGTAACTGTCAAACATCAAAACATACTATCCACACTCATCTGTGTCCACACTTGTTGAATATACATAATTATCTATGGAATATCTATAATAACAAATACGGTAATTGACTTGAAAACTGATATTTACTTAATTCGGTCATTTACCTCAGTGAATATAAGTTTTGTTTTTCTTCAAAAGTCAACAAACAACATATTTACCTCATCCGTAATTGAATATAGTATAAATATATACAATTCAAGTTTGTACGTTAGTGTGTGTAACCACCATATTAGCCAAATGGGAAAACGGAAGTAAACAATTAATAAAACGTAATTTTCTTGTCTATGACTGTTAACGACATCATTTGTATAGTTCTTAAGATATCTTTACCATATGCATGATACAATTAAGCCAAGGTTTTTTTCCCGTTTGTAAATACTTGTAAGATATTATATTAATGCACGTCTTGAAATGGAGGGGTAAGAGCACAAAAAGGGGAAACAAATGGCCATTTCACGCTGAACGACTGAATAAGAATTTTTCAAAATACCTTGCATGTTCGCTTTTTACCGATTTACGAATCACGGTAAATAATAAGCATAAAGCACGAATAGTAAAATACAAAATGCTAATTGACATATTGCACAAAAATAACCCATTTATTTCAAAATAAATATAGATTAAAAAAAGTAGATATATCATAGTATAACAGTGCTGTACTTACCAATCGACTTAGCTTAGCTCAACGCTCTGTTCTATGTTAAATTGTTTCAGATTAAACCACATCCTGGCGTGCTTGTCCCTCATTTACAAGAATAGTTCTTCAGAGCCTGATAATTGGATTCCTTGCAGTAATTAATTTCAAATGAATGTTTTAGAATTCATGTGTAACAATTAACTATACTATTCAGGGAAACATGTGAGATATATATATATCTTACAGGAAGACAAAAATAAATGACTACAGATTATAAGATCTAAATCGATATTTATTTTATATTTACATACATACATGTATTATTTTAGTACAATATATCTATAAACAATTTGTATTCGAATTATACTTATTTAAAAACACAGTTATTTTAATAAAAATAAAACATCATCTGTTAACAATTCATATACCGCTGAATGATTGAAATGTTTTACATGTGTAAGGTCAAAGTTAAGTTTTCTTTATTTTTATGCCCCATTTATGAGCATTATGTTTTCTAGTCTATATGTCCGTTTGTCCGTTCATCCGTCCGTCCGTCCGTTCGTTCGTTCGTCCGTCCGTCCGTTCGTCCGTCTGTCCTGCTTCAGTTTAAAGTTTTTGGTCCTGGTATATTATGAAGAAGTTGAAGTCCAATCAACTTGAAACTTAGTACACATGCTCCCTATGATCTTTCATATTAAAATGCCACATAAGATTTGTAACCCAATTTTACGGTCCACTGAACATAGAAAATGATAGTGCGATTGGGGCATCCGTGTACTGTGGACTCATTCTTGTTTTCTGTCTGGTTTTTTTTCCATGTACATAAAGCCAAGGTTACGGTTTTTTTTTCATATGTCTGCTTTCACATATACAGGTATATGGCCAAAGTTATGTTTTATTATGTCACGGTGAGGATTTTACATGTATATATACGTCCAAATGTATGTTTCTCTTAGTTTCATGTCTGCTTAGTGATATGTTTTTAATTATCAAAGGTAAAAAATAAATAGAAAAAATGTGTCGTTAATTAGTTATTGTTTTTGTCATTGTTTCGTTCATTCATATCTAACATTTTCTTTGATTCATATATATTTCAGAATCCCCTTATAACCATTCTAGATGTTTACTTCTGAGTCATGCATTTGGTCTCTGATCGAGAGTAGTCTCATTGGCAATCACATCATTGTCGAAGTTCGTACGATCGGTGACATATAGCTGCTCAGTACTACGTCAGTTGGTCTACATGATGGATATTAGTCTCATTGGCAATCATATCACTGTCGAAGTTCGTACGATCGGTGACCTATAGCTGCTCAGTCCTACGTCAGTTGGTCTGCATGATGGAGATTAGTCTCATTGGCAATCATATCATTGTCGAAGTTCGTACGATCGGTGAACTATAGCTGCTCAGTCCTACGTCAGTTGGTCTGCATGATGGATATTAGTCTCATTGCCAATCAAATCATTGTCGAAGTTCGTACGATCGGTGACCTATAGCTGCTCAGTCCTACGTCAGTTGGTCTGCATGATGGAGATTAGTCTCATTGGCAATCATATCACTGTCGAAGTTCGTACGATCGGTGACCTATAGCTGCTCAGTCCTACGTCAGTTGGTCTGCATGATCGATGGAGATTAGTCTCATTGGCAATCATATCATTGTCGAAGTTCGTCCGATCGGTGACATATAGCTGCTCAGTCCTACGTCAGTTGGTCTTCATGATGGAGATTAGTCTCATTGGCAATCACATCATTGTCGAAGTTCGTACGATCGGTGACCTATAGCTGCTCAGTCCTACGTCAGTTGGTCTGCATGATGGATATTAGTCTCATTGGCAATCAAATCATTGTCGAGGTTCGTACGATCGGTGACCTATAGCTGCTCAGTCCTACGTCAGTTGGTCTGCATGATGGAGATTAGTCTCATTGGCAATCATATCATTGTCGAAGTTCGTACGATCGGTGACCTATAGCTGCTCAGTCCTCCGTCAGTTGGTCTGCATGATGGATATTAGTCTCATTGGCAATCATATCATTGTCGAAGTTCGTACGATCGGTGACCTATAGCTGCTCAGTCCTACGTCAGTTCTGCATGATGGATATTAGTCTCATTGGCAATCATATCATTGTCGAAGTTCGTACGATCGGTGACCTATAGCTGCTTAGTCCTACGTCAGTTGGTCTGCATGATGGCAATCACATCATTGTCGAAGTTCGTACGATCGGTGACCTATAGCTGCTCAGTCCTACGTCAGTTGGTCTGCATGATGGATATTAGTCTCATTGGCAATCAAATCATTGTCGAAGTTCGTACGATCGGTGACCTATAGCTGCTCAGTCCTACGTCAGTTGTTCTGCATGATGGAGATTAGTCTCATTGGCAATCATATCATTGTCGAAGTTCGTACGATCGGTTTACCTATAGCTGCTCAGTCCTACGTCAGTTGGTCTGCATGATGGATATTAGTCTCATTGGAAATCATATCATTGTCGAAGTTCGTACGATCGGTGACCTATAGCTGCTCAGTCCTACGTCAGTTCTGCATGATGGATATTAGTCTCATTGGCAATCATATCACTGTCGAAGTTCGTACGATCGGTGACCTATAGCTGCTCAGTCCTACGTCAGTTGGTCTGCATGATGGATATTAGTCTCATTGGCAATCAAATCATTGTCGAAGTTCGTACGATCGGTGACCTATAGCTGCTCAGTCCTACGTCAGTTGGTCTGCATGATGGATATTAGTCTCATTGGCAATCATATCATTGTCGAAGTTCGTACGATCGGTGACCTATAGCTGCTCAGTCCTCCGTCAGTTGGTCTGCATGATGGATATTAGTCTCATTGGCAATCATATCATTGTCGAAGTTCGTACGATCGGTTACCTATAGCTGCTCAGTCCTACGTCAGTTGGTCTGCATGATGGATATTAGTCTCATTGGAAATCATATCATTGTCGAAGTTCGTACGATCGGTGACCTATAGCTGCTCAGTCCTACGTCAGTTCTGCATGATGGATATTAGTCTCATTGGCAATCATATCACTGTCGAAGTTCGTACGATCGGTGACCTATAGCTGCTCAGTCCTACGTCAGTTCTGCATGATGGATATTAGTCTCATTGGCAATCATATCATTGTCGAAGTTCGTACGATCGGTGACCTATAGCTGCTTAGTCCTACGTCAGTTGGTCTGCATGATGGAGATTAGTCTCATAGGCAATCATATCATTGTTGAAGGTTGTGAGACATATAGCTATTTACTTCTACGCCTTTTAGTATCTTTTCTTTGTTTTTAATTTCTACAATTTTTTATTTAGTTTTTAAATATTACATTTTTTATTTTTATTTTTTGGTATAAGATAAAAACAAGAGTATCTGTTTATTTCAGATGAGTGTAAGTATCAAGGAGCACATCGCACGTGAGTGCACCCTTGAAGTTTTCTGTAGTAGTGTTTTTGGAAATTTCAGAGGATAGTTTGTTCCAATCTTTAATGGTTTGACAGAAAAAAAGAAAAATTTATAGCTGTCTTTATTGCATTAAATTTGTCTGTAGGATTCTTTATTGGCGGATCTCGTAGTAGACTGACTCTGTTGTAATACATTATGCGATTGAATGGCTATATTTTCATTTACAATTTTGTGGAACATTATAAGCCTTGTTCGTAGTCGGCGTTCTTGTAAGGTTTGCCATTTCATGGTGTCTAGCATCTCAGACACACAGCTGGTGTTGTGGTGTCTATTGCAGCCGTATCTTGCCGCCCGTTTCTGTACCTTTTCTAGTGATTTTATATTTTTGTTTGTAAATGGGTCCCATACAGTTCAACAGTATTCTAACTTTGGTCTTAAAGTGTTTGGTACGCTCTTTCTTTAATTTTTTGCGATTGGACTTTAAGGTTTCTTCTGATGAAACCTAAGAAGTTATTTGCTTTTGCAGCGGTTTGTTGGATGTGGGTATTTCATTTTAGGTCTGCTGAGATGGTGATACCCAAGTATTTTGCATGTTTTACAGATTCGACGATGTGTCCATACATGTTATAATAAAAGTGGATGGGATTTCATTTTGTTGTTATATTCATGATGTTACACTTGTTTGGATGGAAAGACATAAGCCAATCTTTTCCCCATTGTATGGCAGCTTCTATGTCTTCTTGAAGCTTGAGGCAGTCGTTTTGAGTTTTAATTTGTCGGTTAATTATACTGTCATCTGCATAGAGTCTGATGTTGCTAGGTTTGATGTAATCTGGGAGGTAGTTTATGTAAATTACGAATAGTATCGGTCCTAGTACTGTACCCTGTGGGACACCTGATGAGGTATTTTTGAAGATGACGTGTTTCCAAAAGTACTGTTTGCGTTCTGTTTGAAAGAAAGAATTCGACACAGTTAATGATTTGATCTGATATGCCAAAGTATTTCATTTTGTATAGTTATCTTTTGTGTGGTACCTTGTCAAAAGTTTTAGAAAAATCCATGATTATAAGATCTGTTTGTATGTTCTTGTCGTTGTTTTGGAATAATTCATGTATCAGTGAGATGACTTGGAATTCACAGAATCGTTTTGTCCTAAATCCATGTTGTAATTCATACAAAGTGTTGTTTGTTTCTAAGTGATTCATCATGCTGCTTGCAAATATATGTTCGAGTAATTTGTAAGCTATGCATGTTAAGGATATAGGCCTTTTATAGCTGACTATGCGGTATGGGCTTTGCTCATTGTTGAAGGCCATACGGTGACCTATAGTTGTTAATGTCTGTGTCATTTTGGTCTTTTGTTGATAGTTGTCTCATTTGCAATCATACTACATCTTCCTTTTATACTATAGTTTCCTGGGTTGTGTTTATCCCCTTTTTTAATACAGGTGTCACATTTGCATGGTTCCAGTCAGATGCTACTTTGCCTGTTTGTAGTGATCTTGTAAATATTAAAGTGAGGATATCTGTACATATTTCGATGTTTTGTTTTAGTACTTTGCCTGCGATGGTGTCAGGACCAGTTGCTTTATTCGGGTTTATGTTTTTGATTAGTTTGTAAACACCATCCCTAGATATTCTAATGGGCTACATTACATGGTGTTTACTAGGACCTTTGTCTTGAATGTTATATTAATTAGTGTCTGCTTCAGATGTAAAAGCAGACTGAAATTGTTTATTAAGTATATTTGCTTTCTCAGATGGACTTGAGTGCAGTGTACCTTCACTTCGCAGAGTAGCTATGCCGGTGTTTTCGTGTTATTTTTCTGGCTTTTAATGTAGGTGTACAGTTTTTTAAGTGCATTATTGAAGCATGGTTGATCTGGATCCTTTATTTCAATAACGAAAATCATATTTTCTATATATTGCCAGTACGAGTTTCTCATTTCTTTCTGGAGCTTGGTTTTAATTTCTTGGTATTGTTTTTAATACTTGGGATTTTTCTTTTTCTTTTCATATAGTTTGTTTTTCTTGTTGATGAGCCTTTTAAGTTGGTTATTTACCCAAGGTAGTTTCGATTTGTTACCAATGCTTTGTGTCGGAATATTCTTGGTAATAGAATTTTGGATGTTGGTTTTGAACGTGTTCCAAAGTTCATCGAGATTTAATATATCTTGATCTTGTTTTAGTTGTTTGTATGTTTCAATACCAAATATTATGCTGGGCTTACAAGAGTCAATGATGAGTTCAACTTCAGGTTTTTTGTTCTTTATTGACTGAAAATTTATTGTAAGCACTCTAAGTGGTTCTGAGTTTTTAGCTGTGTGATATGTATTTTTTTGTTTTTTGCTTGCTTTTTTGTTTTTGATTGTGTTTGATTTTTCTGGTTTGGTGATGATGTATGTATTGGTGAACCAATATCTTCATTGTCAGATTCAATGCGTGTTTCTAATTCTGAGTATGTATTTGACAATTCAAGTATGGTGCTATTGAAAAAAGTGGTTGAAAAGTTTGGCATACCACAGTTTATACATTCCCATGATAGGTTGCTTTTGTCAAGTATTTCATACATTTTATTGTCGATAAATAACCGACTCTAAATAAATCTTTTATATTTTTATGCTTAACATATATAGTCCCAACTTTGTATAAGCGATCATGATCTTCCATGGATGCGAGTGTGCATCGATGATTTCGAATTTCCCACGCATTTCAACTTGTAAAAAACGGAAAATCTCGGATAACTTCTATACACGTCATACAATGGTGAATGTTCCGAATGGATCAACAAGAAACACCAATATCTATGATATTGTCATTGACATAGTCCCAGTTGAGATACAGTGTATGTATACTAAACTTAATGTCAAACTTTTCTTCGTATACATGTATATGTAACACTCAGAAACGTGACTGTCCTTCCCCCCAAACGTGTCCACATAACGTCACGGAACTGCAAAACATGTCTAAATGTGAAAGGGCGCCACGGGGTGTCATTTGTATAAACGCCCAAACGTGTCCAATCCCCCAAACGTGTCCATATCAAGCTTTTCTTTTCTTTTACTCGAACTATCATTCGTGTTCATTTTATAAATACGTCGGTTATTTGGTAATTGCAGTTGGAAAGCAAGTCCTTCGATACGGCCGTTGTCGTCAAGCTTTATCAGCAACAATAGCAGGGGGAATTAATTAGGTGGCGCTACAGTCGTCCGTAACGTCAAAAAGTCCGCCAAATCAATCGGCTAAAAGATTGACGTTTAAAGTATTTTTTGCAACTTGTCATGCTTTTATTATAATTAAATTTTAAAATTTGTAGGTTTTGTGACCAATATAATTTCTTTACGACATACAAACATTACAAAAAAGAGCTTGTTAATGCTATTCCTTTATCCTGTCCGTTCTAAAAAAATTAGCCATCTTTTTTGTTCGCCAAAAAAAATCGATTTTTCCTAATTTGACGTTTGCGTATCCAAATACTGAAAAGAACGGTTATAATCTTAAATGAAACCGGGAAACCTATTTCAAATTCATACACTGTTTTGAAGCCATCATTTTTTACCTTTATACATCAATTTTAGTGACCACCAGCCATGTCAATTTGTATCCGGTTTTAGCTACGTTTCTACTTCAAAACAGTGAGGTTTAGCTTCTTTTCATTGTACCTGTTTCAAAGTGCTCTAAAATACTGGTTTTATTAAAAACATGAATGAAATATTGATTAAAAGTTGTGGATTTTCACAATTCCATACGATACTTGTATTTTAAAGTAACTAAAACCCCTTTTGATCCCCTACACAAATTGACGGTGACATTGTTTTCTTTTTTCAACATACGTCATGAAACGTTTATAACAAAATATGTGTCAGGGTCATGTGCATAGTAAAAATTTACACATTGGAAATTAAAGTGAAACAACAAACACAGATCTTCTTTATTGTGTTTAAAGCTAAACGTCTTGGAAAATTCTGACAGATCTGACAAATTATTGATAGCCTACTGTATGGATGGACAAAAGCACAAACATAGCAATAGAAAATGCATTGCAAAGAAAATTCTGTAGGAAAAAAAACATATGAAAAAAGGAAATGAAGGTCAGTTAATAAAATCTTGTTTATATTATTATCTCTTTACTTAGTAAGCTATATTTCCATTCTCAATTTTATAGTAATGAGAGCAAAAACTAGCATATCAAGCCAAGTCAGCCAAACAAGAAGTTAATTCATAGAGATGTGTTCTTAATACAAAGTTGAATTTATTCAAATGGCAAATTCTTGTCAAATTTAAGTATCATTGATCATTAATGAAGTAAAATGCACAAAATTTGTCCCACCAGTTTCATTTCATTTCCTATTACTAGTATTCAGGTAAAGTATATATACAATATATACTTTGTTTGTAAATATGTAATTAAAGCAGCTGATACATGTACAGCAACCTGTTCAAGAGAAGAAGCCCCATTTTTTCCAAAAAGTTTACTTTCATAATCTATAAAATACCCTGAGAAATAAGACAAAGGGCTACTGTGCAAGCTAATCTTATAGTTTAATTTTACAATAATAATGATTCTGAAATTCAAAACTGTGTCACTTTCACTTATAATTTAAAGCATATCTTTTTACAGAATTTCTGTTAATATTTTTGGTATAAATCTTATAAATCCCTTTTTTGTATGTTACTGTTCAACTAAGAAACATAGGCTTGAGTTTAAAGGCTCTCTTAATTTGAAGAAATTTGGTGGGACTCTTGGTCACACTTTATAGAATATAAAATATATATGATCAGTACTATTTATTTAATAATTTATATATCAATTTTCAGAAAGATTATTGAAATTGTATAAACTATGTTTTATTGCATTAAATATAATCAGAAGTGTTTAAAAAAATTCTGCTAGGAATGATCCAACATATAAAAATTACATGTAGTATATTTCATCCACCAGGTCTAATTTCTTTCAATATAGCTAGGTTTTTAATTTTACATGTAGGTGTCATTATCCACATTTCTGAATTGTTTTTTTTTTTACTACTGTAATATTTTGTCCTTTAATTTGTTACATTTAGTCCTTCTCTGAAAAATAGGGCGTCATCTCTTCTTTATATTATCATAACATAGTTATAAATCGAGTTTCGTTTATTTTCTTTCTAATTTTTGTAAAGTAAACTCCTTTTTTAATTTTTATGCATTTTGCTGTGTTTTTATTTTGACTGGTGATATTAAGGGGAGATAACCACTTGCACAAATCGGCATAAAAACCACCGCTTCGTTTTGAAATCAATTTGACGTTTGCGTATCCAACATTCTATTGCCGAGATATTCATATCGAGTGTTTGTCTTAATGAGATGCTTTATTAAATTTAAATTCAGCCCATCATTTTTAGTTTCCTCGTAAATATTTAGATTTTTCGATCAGGAGACTTGACAATTTTCACCCAAACTCCAAGTTTGCAGATAAAATAAAGAATAAAGGACTTTGATTTGATGTGTGAGTTTTGACGAGAATAAACTATGGATACTCAAGATTAGTTAGGTCAATAAGTTTTTATTACGACAATAGTATTTAGTGAGTTAAAATGAGGTTTGTCTCGTCCGTTTTTTTACTGAATTTTCACGGTCACGTGACTCTATTGTTGCTGATAAACTTGGGGTCAAACCGTGACCTGCTTTCCAACTGATTGTTTATTCCTTAACGTATACTCACTTTACTATTTCATTAAAAAAAATAGAAATAAATTACTTTAGGCAGTATAACCCTGGTAAAAGTGTCCGTTCGGCTATGTTGGATGTAAATGTAAGCAGCTATGCTTATTTTAATTGTGATTGTAGGTATTTAAAAATCAGATCAGATACCTCTTTCGTGCAGATGTCTTATTCTCTGCGCATAAAAACCTTTGGAGCATTTCACTCTTTCATTGTGCCATCAGTTGTATTTTGGAAGGCAACATTTTTTTTTTATTTAAAACGGCCTCTATTACATAACGGAGATTAAAGTAGTTTCTTACTAAAGTCATAAAAAAATTGGTCCTTTCTCGTTCTTAAATTGTTTAGATGAAAATCCCATCTAGTGCACATGTAATCCCGAAAAACCGTAAAAATTTAGGCCCAATCCAAAATTTCCGGTATAATAATAGAACCTGAAATATTTGGCACTGGACATAATGTCTCTTGTTCGTGTGTATTTAGTGACGCACGAAACTTAAAATTTATTTAAGAAAATGATAACCAGTTTATGGTTTGAAGACCTTTTAGATACAAGAACTGTTAAAAAAAAGGGAAATCAATTATGCTAAAAGTCCGCTGTGCAATATTCGGATTATTATAAAAGGCATCATTGGAGCTTATTAGTACAAAATAGTTCACTTAAGTAAACGATAAATTCAACTGTACTAAAATTATTTATATCTTCGCATGAAATACTTGCAACTGGACAATGAGCATATTTCAGTCAAAAGTTAATTAATATGTTACAGAATAAACTTGCATTGTGATTATCGTTAACAACCGACATTGAACAAACTAATGATAATAAATGACCACTTAGAATTGCCGTAAACGTTATTGATGTCATTTAGGACATTCATGTAATAGCTCTAAAAGACGTTTTGGCATTCAACAGTGGACACGTTTCGGCGAATAACAATTATCGGACGCGTTTGGGGGGTTACATGTATGAAATAAGACACGTTTTTGGCAAACTTGTATATTACGGACACGTTTGGGGAAAGGACGCGTTTGGGAATGTTACATATATACATTTTGATACAAAGATTCAGCACTAAAAACATATAAGTGTTGCTTTCTGCAACTGCTTTGACGAGACAAAATTATAGGTTTAACATGTACCAAATCCACAGGCACTTGTCACAGACTGGGACTTTTATAGATTATACTATAATAGTCCCAGTCTCAGAAAAAAAAATTCCTATGTACCTTAATATTAAGGGATGTGTGTGTTCCCAACCCAGATTAAAAAAAGGGGGTCCACAAACAATAATCCAATGGAACATGTGACCACAAGTTGTGGTAGCATGTCGAACAATTGAAACATTTAGAGGTCTCAACAACATAAATAAACTATAAACAACAATGTTCATATTTGTAATCACATAATTGTTGTCTCGATGTAAAATATATATATCACCATTCAAGTATTCTACAAATTTTAAATAATTTTTTGTTCAACCTAATTTTAATCACATACGCCGCGAATGCAACAGTTCATAATCTTCATTATAAATGAAGCTGAAACTGTATATGAGAAGAAAAAGACGGCATACAGAAGAAACTGAGAAAGGCATCGCCCCACTTTTCACCAATCTCTCCACTCTCATATTAAGCACAGGCACTATGTCACTAGCATGACTATACATATTCTGTCAATAAAGTATAGGCAATTATGGAAAGAAACTAGTGTCCATGTGGCTCTTTTTTTATGTACATGGACAATATTTTCTTCCCATTGTCCAAATTTTATTACTAAAGACAGAATGTCTAGGGCCTGTGTATCAAGCAGCTGGCAATAATATATTATGACATTTAGCTTAGCTAAATGTATGCCTACTAACTTGTACATGTACATGTCCCACTCATCATGCTTGTAGTCTCTGCTTATATGAAAAAGGTTCAGATGAATTAAGAGCTTATATACATTTGTATGTATATAACATGCATCATGTTTATTTAATGTAACCTGACTTATAATAAAATTTCTATTCCTACCAATTTTCCCAACTTCTGCAAAAGATTTGAATCTAAACAACTACTATTCATCATGTTCATTTGCTAGGCCAAGGTTTTTTAATTTGTTGGTTTACGGATTTAGTACTTTAACCTGTTGTCTCATACATTTGGACGAGTACATTTTTCATTTTTCAATGAGATAATGCATCTTACGGAATGATGACAAATTACGGAAAACGAACTTATTGTGTAATGGGTTTTAAATGCAGGTTTCGTTCCGCAAAATTATTTGCGCAATAGACATTTCAAGGTCAGTAAATGATTGATTTGTCTATTTTTAGATACGTAAACGTACTGAATACGGATTTTTTTTAATGAAGTTTTATTTTTTCAAAACACATTTCAAGTGTTCTCATCATCTCTGTTAGTGTTTAATGCATTTCATTTAATAAAAAAGAATATTTTATTTATTTTTTCAAGGATAATATATTTGTTAGGGTTGGCGGTAAGAAAAAAGCATGAAATGTGAATTTTATTTTTATTCTGCAAATTGGAAAAATAGGGTCGGCGGATCCGTAAACCAACAAATTAAAAACCCTGGCCCTATTATTAAGATGCAAGACCATTATAAAAATCTTCAATCTATCATGCTTAACCACGTACACAAGCCCAGCAGTCCAGGCTTGTAAAATTACCGTCAGGCCTTTAAAACTTATCTTTACCATTTGTCTATAGCCCAACTATAGCTAACTGAAATTTTCAAATATTAAGTTCCTCGCCTATAGATTTAAAATGTTATCATTGTTTTATGAAGACTTTGAAAATGCAGGACCATTATAAATAATTATGGCTATTATGAGGATCACAAGAATACCCTGCACAGTCTGGCGTCTAGTGCTCATTTTCGGTTATCGTTAGTGTCAAATTGATTAAAATTTTACTGTGATTTGTCCAAATAATTATATCATTACCAATATCTATCTACAATGTATGTTAAATAATGTGCTACTTTGCAAATAGCTAGCCTATACAACTGATGTAATTAATTAGTAGTAATCAATCTGAGTATGCGATTTACATTTAATGTAATTAATGTTTATTTGAAACTTTATTATTGTTTAATTTATAAATAAAGTCCAAAATTTGGTTGACAAATTATGAGAGGCAGAATGTAAGTCGTTACATATAACATACTAACTCTACTGGAAAAGATGATACAGATTGTCTATGAAGTCGAAACTTTATGAACATAATAAATAATTTGTTTATTAAAGTGTCACATATTGATTGCAATAAAAATAATTCATACACAGTATACATACATAATAAAACAACCAATATCCAGCCAAAAACGAGACACTATGTTATACCAAATACATAATATTTACAAATTAAAATAGCGTAAAAATAAAATATTGAAAATAATATACGTCTTTTCAACAAATAAATAATCCTGAGATTGAATCTTTTATAATCTTTAATAATTATTTATATTAAACATATACTCATTTCACAAAAAAATGATAAAAATTCTCAATCACTATTTGTGACAATGGGAGATAAACCAAGTTAACACCAAGATGAAAAGGCAAACTACACATTTATACACACTCTTATAATTTAATATGCTTTAAAATAGCTGCATTGCCGGAAGGGTCTGGTCTGTCCATTGCTGGATGTACTTTGTTACATATTATGCTTGTTATGTCCTTATGTTGTTATAGAGGTATCAAATTTTTACATTAACATTTTCAATTATACTTTTACAAAAATTAAATAGTGTTTTATATGTACTATTTTGCTAGCTCAGAAAATGGGATAAATTATTATTACATGTATATAAATCAACTGTACAACTGCCGGAATTTATTTAAAACTAGGTGATAAAATCTTGGTTTTTCTAATCTTTTATTGCAAATTCTATTTTTCACTAAAATATATAAATGTGAATATGAACAAAGAGAGACAACTCTTATCTTCCCACTTTTCCATGTACAACAATATACTACCCTTACATTATCTAATCTGCACTAGTTGGTGTTAGGTCCATTTGCCTGGTGAGTGTATAGTTTTACATCAGGAAAACATTGTTTATATGAGGTCTATCATGCCCAGGGTGTCCAAGTAATTACATAATATTTTTTTTTGAAAATACACAGGTATAATCATTAATTATGTTTTAAGCAACATAATCGAATAATCAAACATAAAGTTTTTGATTATCAAATAATCAAATTATCATGAAATATTTTGTCTGGTTATCAAATTTACAGTGTTCTCCCCCGGATTTTCGGATAGCATCAGGGTAACGTGTGTCGAAATTATTTGAACAATATGTTGTGTCGCGTTACATCGCGTATTTTGTTTTTTCTTGTTGCATTTTGTGTCATAACCTTTTGTCTTTTGTTTTGTTTACTGTGTTATGTAGACTTTGGGTGATATCATGTATACATTTGTACAAAAAGTTTGAGAGCCCTAACAATACAATTGTTGAGGTTTATAAGATTGTTGATATATGAAAAGTGTAAAAAAATATCTTAAAATACTTGCAAAATATGATGATATCTAAGATAGCCAATTTGTGATTTTGGTTTTAAAACTGTTTTATTAAATATCACAATTTAAACACAATAAACCATACTGAATGTAAATATCATCTTTTCCCAACCCCCGGAAGCCTCCCACTGAATCCGCCACTGTGTTTGTAGCAAATTCTTTAGTCATCTTAGTTTACTAAAGACACATGAGGACATTCATACAGTTAATGGTGTATTTAAATGTGATGTCGGCAGCATAGAATATGTGAATAAAAGGCACTATAAGAATCATTTAAAAAAATCTTTTTGAAAAGCCATATAAATGTGGTATTTGCACCAGGGGAAATTCAGCAGTAGTCTTCTTGTTCAGAAACACATGCAAATATTCTGGGGAAATAAATGTCATGAATGTGATTAATGAACATAGTGTATAAAGCTCAAGATTATTTTTTTTTTTTATTGAAAAGCATTTTGGTTATAAGAAACCTAATGGTCATGGCCATCCTTTATATATTGGCTTTGTTTTGTCATGCCATGGGGGGATATTTTTCTTTTATTTTTACATAAATTGTTTGATTCTAACATGTTTCAAGTTAAAAACTTGTTTCAGAAGGAAATAAAAAAAAAATATGTTCTGATTGAAAATTAGGAGAAAAAAAACCTACATAACATATTTGAATGTTATTGAAAAGTATTAATTTAAAGACATGACATTAATTACAATTGAAGAAAAAAATAAACGCAATTCCCGACAACGAAAAAAGCTATGTCTGAGCCCCATTCACCTCCCCATTCAAAAAGAAAAGATGACTTGCCTGTATACATATTATATCATGTTGATATGTTTTCACCCATCAATACACATATTTGAAAGCTGTTTTATTCATTAGACATTTGATTTAACCAACATGTTTATCATGATTATGATTATTATACTTATATACATGTCATGCATGCATACAGTACTTATAGATCATTGAAGATGGCTCAACTTTTATAAGATTTCAAAATTTCTTATGCAGGATGTGGATGCTTGTCATACTTGTAGTGATTGATATTTGGGTTTGACTTCTAATAAGTAAAAATGGTAAAGTTTATTCAAATCATTGATATAAATTATTCTACAAATCGGATAAGTTTACACTTTCAGGAGCAAAGAAAGGTAAGCCTGACTTGTACATCAGACTGGTATATCGAAGGATAACAATAAACATGTACATATTTCATAAAAGAGACCTTTGCGAGGGACGAAAGATACCAGAGGGACAGTCAAACTCATAAATCAAAAATAAACTGACAACGCCATGGCTAAAAATGAAAAAGGAGCACCTGAGATCACCCCTAGTGTATGGTGGACTTCGTGTTGTTTATTCTTTAGTTTTCTATGTTGTGACGTGTGTACTATTTTTTGTTTGTTTGTCCTTTTCATTTTTAGCCATGGCGTTGTCAGTTTATTTGCAATTTATGAGTTTGACTCACCCTCTCCCTGATGCGGGGCAGGGTAATTGTACATGTATATCCTCACAGCAACAATTCAGCAAGTACAGATCTGAGAGTAGTCGAAGTTACTTACAGCTTGTTCAAAACTAATAAAAAGTAATACATTAATCAATGCACATTTTACATCTGTTGTATTCAGTGTAAAGTCGTCGTGAACAATTAGAGAAATATATGAAATGCCGACCAACATGGATAAGATAGAACATCGGGGTCAAGTGCAAGTTTTGTCTTTTATCTAGAAAATCTGACAAAGGCATCATCTTCAGAATGTAGAGATCTACACTAACACATAGGCAAAGGTCTCAGAATATTTTTTTCCTATACCTTTATATAACACAAGGTTGAAAAATGTTAGACGGTCGCGAAATTTCGTCATATGCCGATTTCACGGTTGTCAACCTCACTAAAACTTGTTATGTCGTAAATTTAAATTGATTAATCTACAAAATGGTGTATAACACGGCCACTTTTATTGTCCGAATCATCCATAGCAATCCTACCCAAGTATATCAATCGTCATTATTTCGTCTATCGACGACAAATTAGAAACAGACGTCTCAGGCATACTAGGGTAGGATTGCTACGGATGATTCCGACAGCAAAAGTAGCCGTGTTATACACCATTGTGTAGATACTGTCAGGTCAGATTGATTTTATCTTGACCTGAATATTTGGTTTTATTGAATTATAGGTCATTGTTAAGTTTTTTTGATACCATGTATGTATGCATTTCAGAGTTTTAAAATCTAAGCATTTTGTTAGTTGTATTAATGGTGTATGTAGATATAAGAAGATGTGGTATGACTGCCAATGAGACAACTCTCCATCCAAGTCACAATTTGTAAAAGAAAAACCATTATAAGTCAAAGTACGGTCTTCAACACCAACAGCAAGCTGTAAAGAGCTCCAAAATAACAAAGGACATTAATGAAAAAAGATCGAAAACAACAAACGCTAAAGCCAGATACTTTTAGACTAAATCATTCTATTTATTGTTCTCCAGAAAATAAAATGTTAACAAATATAACATGTATAACATAAATCAAAGCAAATTTAAAGGCAGCAAGCCATTAAATCTGTTGAAAACTGAACGCTATCAATCAAAAAAACAATTTAATTATATTGCCATTCTTTTATTATTATTTATTATAACTACATCAGTTACACCTTGGTTGAAAATTCATGATTAAAGGCTATTCTGGAATAATAGATACCGCACATACCATGAAACGTTTTCATAGTTGTGCTTGTAAATATTAAAAATAAAAACCTTTGGTTCTGTTGCCAATTAGAAAAATCAAATATACACCAACGCAAGTCAAAATATTTGTTTCTAACTAAAATAGAGTATAAATTAAAACTTCAAATTAGAAATTTACCATACCAACACAAATTGACAAATTTAAGACAGTTCTAATCAATAAATGGCAATCATATGATTATCTTAATTGCTTGTGAAAGCTAGGAATGACTATATACACTGTTGTTAAAGGTTATGGTTTGGGATAATTATGATGGTTGTCATTTGATAATTGAATAAACATGAAATAATTAAATGGCCATCTAATATCTTATGCATTTTATTAGCATTATGCCTTTCATTACAAAAAATAATCATGATAATGGCAAAGCTTAAAGAACGGGTTTTGATAAAATTTTAATAATGGCTATTTAATGACATCATTAACTAGAATGTTTTGATTTAATTACAATTAAGAAGGATTATAATGGTGTTTTTCTAGAATGAATTCAAAATTTGAAAGGGCTGTTTATGGGTTACTTTGATTTTAACAGGATTTTAATGGGAAAGTAATTGGTCGACGTTGCAGGATTATTTTGAATTAACATTTGGACGATTTCAGATGTCCTTTCTGACAAGCCATGTACAACGGTGATAATTTTTCATTATCACACTTATTTATGTCTGCCTTATTATTTATTAACATCTGCACTATTTCAGTATGTCCTTGCTGACAAGCAATGAACAGGGGAGATGCTCCAGTTTCATAACACTTATTCATGTCTGCTTTGTTGTTAATAAACATCTGAACTATTTTAGTATGTCCTAGCTGAGAGGCCATGTACAGAGGTGATGCTTCGTTATAATGACACTTATTAATGTCTGCCTTGTTGTCTATTAACATATGAACTACGTCAGTATGCCCTTGCTGACAAGCAACGAACAGAGGGGATGCTCCAGTTGCAATACACTCATTGATATCTGCCTTTTTGTTAATTAAAGTCTGAACTACCTCAGTTAGTCCTCTTTGACAAGCCATGAACAGAGGTGACGTGCCAGATTCACCACACTTATTAATGTCTGCTGAATTGTGTATTAACGTCTTAACTACGTCAGTGTGGCCTTTTTGACAGGCAATGTACAGAGGGGATACCTCCTTATTATTACACATATCAACGTCTGCCTTATTGTTTATTAATAAAAGAACTACATCTGCATGTCCTTCCTGGCAAGCCATGAATAGAGCTGACGCCCCACCAATACGACAAAGGTTTACATTACTGAGACAATGATGTAAACACCATTTGACCATTTCAATATCTCCTTTAAAACAACACTGTATCAGAGGAGTACTATTGTTATGAGTGTCATATGTACTAGCCAACTGTTTCTGTTGTAATATTTTGAAACCTTTGATATGAAGAAGGAATCTTTGTCTAAATATTTTATGGTTCATGTTGATGTTACAGAACACATCTTCTATATATCCATTTGACCAGTCATCTACCATTCTTTTGATATATGTTTGCTGGTATCTTTCTTGTACAATAATCGTAAACTCATCACTCGTACTTGTTTCTTCAAATAAAAACCTTTAACGAATTAAACGACTTTTAGCATTTTTGATTATGCACTGAATCATTACACTTCCAAAGTAAAAAACAAGAAAGTCAAAGAGTTTGTCATGAATAGTTCGGTACAGTTCACCATCCTTGCTGATAAATGTATGACTTAGTGAATCCAGCTCGTCACGTAGAACCAATCGTGATGTTCCTTTGACCACCCTACACATTTCGTATGTGTTCTTAAAGATTTTTTTAATATCTTTATCCACATCTTCCGTCAGCCATTCTTCTTTCAAGCAATTATTAAACATTACACATAAAGCGAGTGCACAGTATTTGCCATGTGCTCCTTATGTTTGTAATTTATCTATTTCTTCTTTATAAACTGTGAATGGATTCCTAAAGAAATCTACAACATTCAGTTTTGAATTTTTGTTGTATAATTGACACAGAAGAGGAAAACAGTCAAAAATGTCATAATACCCTTTGATCTTAGAAGCTTTTTCTTTCAGGTAAAACTCAGCTATTGACTTTTTGCTGATTTGGATAAACACAGATCTTCAGTCAAAAGGTTACATTCGCAAGACAGAAAAAGTGACAAAGTTTTCATTTGTTCATCTCTATAAACCTGTGGATTTCTTGTTGTTGTTATATTCATGATGTTACACTTGTCTGGATGTATGGAAATACATAAGCCAATCTTTTCCCCATTGTATGGCAGCTTCTGTGTCTTCTTGAAGCTTGAGGCAGTCGTTTTGAGAATTTGTTGGTAGATTATACTGTCATCTGCAAAGAGTCTGATTTTGCTAGGTTGCATGTAATCTGGGAGGTAATTTATGTAAATTAGGAATAGTATTGGTCCTAGTACTGTACCCTGTGGGTCACCTGATGAGAATGGTATTTTTGAAGATGACATGTTTTCTAAAAGTACTGTTTGTGTTCTGTTTGAAAGAAATGATTCTACCCAGTTAAAGATTTAATCTGATATGCCAAAGTATTTCATTTTGTATAGTAATCTTGTGTGTGGTATCTTGCCCACACATTTTCACAATTTGTATCGAGGTCTTGATCGGTACCTGTATTTGTGATTTGTGTGGATGTAAAATGGTTTGAGATAGCTAGTAACACTCCCCCGTAGCCATCCTTTCTGGTTTTGTTTGTATAGATGTTGTATTGGGAGGCTTGGATGTATTCGTATGAATAGGTGTCATTTGAGAGCCATGTTTCAGTACCAAACATTATACTGGGCTTACAAGAGTTAATGATGAGTTCAACTTCAGGTTTTTTGTTTTTTTATTGGCTGAAAGTTCATTGTAAGCATTCTTAGTGGTTCTGAGTTTTTAGCTGTGTGATTTATATTTTTGTTTTTAAGCTTGATTTTTTGTTTTTTGATTTTGATTGTGTTTGATTTTTCTGGATTGATGATAATGACAGATGATGTATGTGTTGGTGAACCAATATCTTCATTGTCAGAATCAATGCTTGTTTCTAATCCTGAGTATGTGTTTGACAATTCAAGTATGGTGCTATTGAAAACAGTGGTTGAAACGTTTGGCATACCATAGTTTATACATTCCTATGATAGGTTGCTTTTGTCAAGTAATTTATACATTTTATTGTCGGTAAAACGACTCTAAATAAATCTTTATATTTTTTGCTTAACATAGTTCAAACTTTTTATAAGTGAGCATGACCTTCCATGAATGCGTTTGTGCATCGATGATTTCGAATTTCCCGCTCATTTCAACTTGTAAAAATCGGAAAATCTTGGATAACTTCTATACACGTCATACAATGGTGAATGTTCCGAATGGATTAACGAAAAACACCAATTTCTGTGATATTGTCATTGACATAGTCCCAGTTGAGATACAGATTATACTATAATAGTCCCAGTCTCAGAAAAAAATTTCCTATGTACATGTACCTTCATATTAAGGGGTGTGTGCGTTCCCAACCCAGAGTACAAAAAGGGTGGAGGGGGGTTTCCACAAATAATAATCCAATGGAACATGTGATCATAAGTTGTGATAGCATGTCGAACAATTGAAACCTTCAACAACATATATAAACTATAAATACCAACGTACATATTTTAATCACATAATTGTTGTCTCAATGTAAAATTATACATCACCATTCATGTATTCTTCAAATTTGAAATATTTGTTTGTTCAACCTAATTTTAATCACATACGCCGCGAATGCAACAGTTCACAATCTTCATTATAAATGAAGCTGAAACTGTATATCAGAAGAAGAAGACGGCATACAGAAGAAACTGAGAAAGGCATACCCCCACTTTTCACCAATCTCTCCACTCTCATATTAAGCACAGGCACTATGCCACTAGCATGACTAGATATTCTGTCAATAAAGTATAGGCAATTATGGGAAGAAAGTAGTGTCCATGTGGCTCTTTTTTTATGTACATGGACAATATTTTCTTCCCATTGCCCAAATTTTATTACTAATGACAGAATGTCTAGGGCCTGTGTATCAAGCAGCTGGCAATAATACATTATGACATTTAGCTGAGCTAAATGTAGGCCTGCTAACTTGTACATGTACATGTCCCACTCATCATGCTTGTAGTCTCTGCTTATATGAAAAAGGTTCAGATGAATTAAGAGCTTATATACATTTGTATGTATATAACATGCATCATGTTTATTTAATGTAACCTGACTTATTATAAAATTTTCTATTCCTACCAATTTTCCCAACTTATGCAAAAGATTTGAATCTAAACAATTACTATTCATCATGTTCATTTGCTAGGCGAAGGTTTTTTTAATTTGTTGGTTTACGGATTTTCCCCATGAAATTCTGGGTGGGTCGGTCGGAAAAAAAAAGAAAAAAATCTTTCAAGACCGAAACTATGCAAAATTACATTTTTGTAATATATTTCTACAATATGTTTGGTATGCTATTTTGTAATCATTTCTTAAATTTTAGTTCTATGAAATATCATTGCTCAGCTGTCATAAACATCGAATGACATCGTCTAATAATTTCCAAAAAGGGAAAAATGGACGAAGACGAAACTAAATCGTCATTTCACGAACAAAAAACCTCAGATCCGCGTAGCTCTTTATCAATTTCAGGAAACTTAGTGAATTATGATCTTCAAGCACGAAAACTGATAGAGAAAACACTGCAAACACGTTGTACGAAAATAAATTTCAACACACGTGTCAAAATCGTATTAGACTTCTCCACAGGTAAAAACGAGCATATCGGGTTTATCGGTTGTCATTCATTCCCGTTTATTTGTATCCAATTGAACGACTTTTTAAAAATTATCTATGAAACAAGAAATATCCATATGATTTGTTTATATTTAGTACTTTAACCTGATGTCTCATACGTTTTTCAATGATAATGCATCTTACGGAATGAAGACAAATTACGGAAAACGAACTAGTTCTGTAATGGGTTTTAAATGCAGGTTTCGTTCCGCAAAATTATTTGCGCAAAAGACATTTTAAGGTCAGTAAATGATTGATTTGTTTGTTTTTAGATACGTAAACGTACTGTATACGGATTTTTTTTTTAAGTTTTATTTTTTCAAAACACAAAGTGTTCTCATCATCTCTGTTTGTGTTTAATGCATTTCATTTAATAAAAAAGAATATTTTATTTATTTTTCAAGGATAATATATTTGTTAGGGTCGGCGGTAAGAAAAAAAGCATGTTATGTGAATTTTATTTTTATTCTGCAAATTGGAAAAATAGGGTCGGCAGATCCGTAAACCAGCAAATTAAAAACCCTGGACCTATTATTAAAATGCAAGACCATTAATTTTTTTTTCAATCTATCATGCTTAACCACGTACACAAGCCCAGCAGTTCAGGCTTGTAAAATTGCCGTCAGGGCCGCCTTTAAAAGTTATCTTTACCATTTGTCTATAGCCCAACTACAGCTAACTAAAATTTTCAAATATTAAGTTCCTGGCCTGAAGATTTAAAATGTTATCATTGTTTTATGAAGACTTTGAAAATACAGGACCATTATATAAATAATTATGGCTATTATGAGGGTAACAGGAATACCCTGCACAGTCTGGCGTCTAGTTCTCATTTTCGGTTATCGTTAGTGTCAAATTGATTAAAATTTTACTGTCATTTGTCCAAATATCATTACCAATATCTATTTACAATGTATGTTGAATAATGTGCTACTTACAAAATAGCTAGCCTATACAAATGATGAAATTAATTAGTAGTAATCAATCTGAGTATGCGATTTACATTTAATGTAATTAAGCTTTATTTGAAACTTTATTATTGTTTAATTTATAAATAAAGTCCAATATTTTGTTGACAAATTATGAGATGCAGAATGTAAGTCGTTACATATAAGATACTACATTTGTAACTCTACTGGAAAAGATGATACAGATTGTCAATCAAGTCGAACTTTATGAACATAATAAATAATTTGTTTATTAAAGTGTCACACATTGATTGCAATAAAAATAATTCATACACAGTATACAAACATAGTAAAACAACCAATATCCAGCCAAAAACTGACTCACGAGACACTATGTTATACCATATACATAATATTTACAAATTAAAATAGCGTAAAAATAAAATATTAAAAATAATTTCATCTTTTCCACCAATAAATAATCCTGAGATTGAATCTCTTATAATCTTTAATAATTATTTATATAAAACATATACTCATTTCACAAAAAAATGATAAAAATTCTCAATCACTATTTGTGACAATGGGAGATAAACCAAGTTAACACCAAGATGAAAAGGCAAACTACACATTTATACACACTCTTATAATTTAATATGCTTTAAAATAGCTGCATTGCCGGAAGGGTCTGGTCTGTCCATTGCTGGATGTACTTTGTTACATATGCTTGTTATGTCCGTATGTTGTGATAGAGGTATCAAATGTTTACATTAACATTTTCAATTATACTTTTACAAAAAATAAATAGTGTTTTATATGTACTATTTTGCTAGCTCAGAAAATGGGATAAATTATTATTACATGTATATAAATCAACTGTACAACTGCCGGAATTTATTTAAAACTAGGTGATAAAATCTTGGTTTTTCTAATCTTTTATTGCAAATTATATTTTTCACTAAAATATATAAATGTGAATATGAACAAAGAGAGACAACTCTTATCTTCCTACTTTTCCATGTACAACAATATACTACCCTTACATTATTTATCTAATTTGCACCAGTTAGTGCTAGGTCCATTTGCCTGGTGAGTGTATAGTTTTACACCAGGAAAACATTGTTTATATGAGGCCTATCATGCCCAGGGTGTCCAAGTAATTACATAATATTTTTTTTTTGACAATACACAGGTATAATCATTAATTATGTTTTTAAGCAACATAATCGAATAATAAAAAAAAAAAAGGTTTTGATTATCAAATTATCACATTATCATGAAATATTTTGTCTGGTTATCAAAATTACAGTGTTCTCCCCCTGATTTTCGGATAGCACCAAGGTAACGTGTGTCGAAATGATTTGAACAATATTGTAAAAAAATATCTTAAGATTCTTGCAAAATATGATGATATTTAAGATGGCCAATTTGTGATCATGGTTTTAAAACTGTTTTATTAAATATCACAATTAAAATATAATAAACCATACTGAATGTAAATATCATCTTTTCCCCATGTGTACATTAGTGGAAGATATTAGCAAGCAAAATCAAGGGAATTGTGCAAATGGTGATACAAGCATGAAAATTACCACAAAGCATCATTATGATATATATATACTTTTTAAGAAATAACTGCTGGCCATTAAAAAAAAAAAAATTTTAAAGATGGCCACGGCCATTTTCTAAAATGGCTGTTTTCTTCAGTTTGAAAATATTGATTTTTCTGGAAAACTTTTCTTTGAACTTCTTTTGGTAAAAACAATCATCAGGTTTGGCGGCTACCTTCCTTACATCATATATTTATTAAAAATGAATATTTCACATTTCCAGTATTTGCACATGCGCGAAAATGTTACAAAATTCTTTCAAAATAATTTGAACTATTTTCTATATATTTAGTGTTTTTGGATTTCTAATGATATTATGAATTGGTTTAATAACATTTTTCAAGGTTATGATACACATGTGTTTAACACTTTTGCGCATGTGCAAACTATTTATAGACACCAAGAGCTATTTGTATGCCATACCAGGCAATTCTCAGGTATTCGATGGATAAGGCGAAAATGTGTTGAATCCCGCAGAAACATCAATTGTAACTGCAGATCAGCCACTTTTGGAAATGTCTAAGCAAATTCTTTGGGAATGGCCTGATTTGTACGGACAAATAAGTTTATCGTCATGTTTGGTGGATTGCACATTGAAATTACTTGTTATAAAACTCTGATTGATATATTGCATGATAGGGGATGGACATGTTGTCTTACTAAAGTCAATATTGCAGCACCAAGAACGGCAGATTCTTTTTATGTATGTTCAAATGTACCTAGGACTAGACAGGCGCATCAGAAAAGTGCATGTCTTTTGCTTGAACTGTTAATTTCGGATTATGAAAGCTAAACTCAGAATATATAATTATGTCATGGCTCTGTGACGTTCAATGATTTTAAAGACTGGTGTATAGAAATAGAGTCATCTCGACCACACTTTCATTCCTGGCGTTCAATTATAAAATAAGAACTTCTTCTGATTTTAATATTATGCTCATTTCATGAGTGAGATTTCGTACTTTACAAACAGTCCATATAAAGCATGATAGGATATTGATTTAGGTCTTGATCAAGTAAATTATATATATATATGCTCGATCCATCTCCAAGATATGACTTCCCTTCCCGAACATCACCCAAAGGTGGCAATGGAATTTGAAAATGATACTTGCACTGTACGTAAGACCAGCAAATTTCTTTCTCATAACACAATTGATCAGGCACAAAAACGTGATATATTAAAACAGAATAATGCAATTGTGAAGGGCGATATTGGTGCTTTAGGATTAACCGAAGATCCCATTTAGACCAGTGGATGGATGGAGTCAGTATACAAGAGGATGAATTTGAAAGATCTTGTGGTTTGGGTCATGCTATAACAGATGCACGACCTAATGAAGACTCTACAAAAAACACAAAAAGATGTCTTTAAACAGCTTTGAAGGCTTTGTAAAGTGATGAACAAGTTTAGAAATTCATTTCTAGAAGAGTTGTCAGATTTGTAAAAAAAAAATACTCCATTTAGGAAATTGTTGAACAGGTAAGATATGTAAATAAACTCCAAGATATTGGTCCAAACAATACGAAGATCTTTTGAAGCAAATGCAAAACGAAGGAGAAACTGCTTTTTATAACCAAATAAAAAATAACAACTTCCTATTTTGGCCGGAAAATGACACGTCTATGCCTTTGTCAAAAACATAGCTAGAGAACCTTAAAAGTGATTGGGAAACTTTTCTAGACTTTTCCTTTCTTGTCACAGTAGACTTGAAATATTTCTTTATCCATAAAAACCAAACTGTCCCTCCGTCTTTATCGCAGGATGTTTCTCTAAGTAGTGGTATTTTAAAATCGCTGCAAATGGGTTTACTTGAAACATTCTGCGATTTACTGATCCAAATTCGGACGCATTTATCGTCGGTGGGGCAGCAATGGTTCATTCCAGGTCACAAAGTTGGGCAAACATAGTTGATGATTATGCAAATAATGTCATGCTGCCTTACATATAATCTTGCATCGATAAGTATTCAAGAGTAGACATTGCAGTTGATGTTTACTAAATGATTAATTTCAAGGCTGTGACAAGACAAAGGCAAGGTTTTTTTGTGCCAGATGGAAAGGTGTTTGTTCTGATAGGACACAAAGGGTTTGGAGTAGTTTTCTCTGTGAAGATGACAACGAAACGAAATTTTTCAAGTTTCTAAAGAGACTTATAAAAATGTGTTTGTTACTCATGGTGAAAATATTCTTTTCAACTTCAATGGTGAAGTTGAAATCATCCCTTCGTTCATTTTACGGACGCCATCACGAGTTGGTTGACCGTTATGGAATTACCGTTTCACAAATGATATCGGATATGTTCCTTACGTCGTTACTACAATCCCCTTCCCTTTCATGAATGGGACCTACCGAATTAGACTATTTACCGGATTTGTAATCACATAAGCAACACGACGGGTGCCACATGTGGAGCAGGATCTGCTTACCCTTCCGGAGCACCTGAGATCACCCCTAGTTTTTGGAGGGGTTCGAGTTGTTTATTCTTTAGTTTTCTATGTTGTGTCATGTGTACTATTGTTTTTCTGTTTGTCTTTTTCATTTTTGGCCATGGCGTTGTCAGTTTGTTTTGGATTTATGAGTTTGACTGTCCCTTTGGTATCTTTCGTCCATCTTTCAATAAGGATACTTCCTATCTACCCCTTGTAATCATGAAGAAGCAGATACACGAATGTTTGTCCATGTTCGGCTGCTTCGGCATGATTATGAGAAGTGCAGTACTGACACAGATGTAATAGTATCAAGAATTGCAGCAATCGCAAAACTAGTTAGAACACAATGTGGATAGGTTATGGAAGGAATAAAGACTTTTGATGGTTTCCTGTACGTGACATATTAAATGCGTTTTGTCCTTGTGCAGCTGCCCTTCCTTTTGTCCATGCGTTCAGTGGATATGACACTTTGTCGAATTGTCGTGGGAAAGGGAAGAGGTCACCTTGGCTAACAATGGAAGGTTTTCCAGATGTAAAGGCTTAAGTATGAAGTGAGGCACGATGTGAATTATTTGCCAGAAAGTAGCGGCATTGTGAATCAATTTCGCCTACAAGAGGTTCTTTTCCAGAGCACATCAAAAGAGAAGTAAATCAAGAGGGAGTTGTTTGGGCTCAGACTGATTCATGTATTCGACAGGTAAATGTACGAAGTCATGAACACTGGGGTTGGATGAAAGAAAGAATCAATGACAGTTGGAAACCGAAATGGACTTCTTTGACTGCCGTTGCATCCTCGTGTCAGGAACTTTTGAAATGCGGAGGGAAATATCCAGCTGTGTTTGTGACCGTATATGCTACCGTTCTGGCCTTCCTTGTACGGGTTGTTGTATAGGCAACTGTCAGATAATTATATGAAGAGCAACCTGTCTTTCTAACAAAACTAGGCATTTTAAGTTAACAAAGAGTGTTATTACTTGTTAAGTTGATGAAAATTATTAAAATATTTTCTACGTATTTGCCTCCAATTTGGAACCGGAAATCACTATTTTTCTTCATTTATGTGTTGTTTTGTCGTACTAAGGAGCTGTTTTTAACGTTTTATCATAACTTACATCGGATTATACCTATAGCACATCTTTCAAGGGTTTACATCCCTTGTGAAATCGATTGAAAGTATAAAAATCGAAATTTTTGACTTTTTTGCCGGCATTTTGAAACCGGAAGTCACCTAAAGTTTCATTAATGTATTGTCTAGTCGTAATTTATGAACTGTAATTTGCATTTTATCAAATCTAACATTGGATTTTACATATAACACACCTTTCAAAGGATTAACAAATAATGGTTAATTTGTAATGACGCCATTTCCAAAATGTGTGGTGGCCATCTTGAAATTTTTTTTTTTTTTTCTGGCCAGCAGCGGATTTTTTTATAAGTATCATTTAGTTAACCTTTACACCAAATTTCATGCTTGTATCACGATTTGCACAATTATGTCTATAATATCTCCCACTACATTGTATAATTATTTTTACTTTACTTCACTTACAGGTTATTCATGATCAGCAGTCACAAATATCATTTCCAACAGGAATAATCATGTATTGGAAACAGCAGTCACAAAGATTAATCCTGACAGGAATAATCATTTATTGAACACATCAGGCACACAGATCATTTCCAAGTGGAATAACAATTTATTGGACAGATCAGGTACTCAGATCATTTCCCAGTGGAATAACCATTTTTGGACACATCAGGCACAAATATTATTTTCGACGGAAATAACCATTTATTGGGCACATACAGCATTCACACAGATTAATTTCATCAGAAAGAATCATTCATAGGACATAGCAGTCACAAAGATCCTATCCGACGTGAATCATCATTTATTGGGCACATCAGTCACAAAGATCATTTCTGACAGGAATCATCATTTATTAGGCACATCAGTCACAAAGATCATTTCTGACAGGAATAATCATTTATTGGGCACATCAGTCACAAAGATCATTTCTGACAGGAATCATCATTTATTAGGCACATCAGTCACAAAGATCATTTCTGACAGGAATAATCATTTATTGGGCACATCAGTCACACAGATCATTTATGACAGGAATAATCATGTATTGGGCACATCAGTCCCATATGATCAATTTTAACAGGAATTATCATTTGACTAGTTACCGTTAACATGCCAAGACTAGGAAATCCTAGGGGATGCCTATTGTACAAAAGGAAGTCCTGTTAAACAGAATAATGTTGTAACAATAAACAATGCTAAGAAACGTTTTAGATGTGATATTTTTGGTAAAAAATTTACTATCGATTTTAAAAACAACAACACCCAAAAATCCAATCTTTTGAAACGCAATATAGATTAAATGGTTTGGCTAAAGATCCAAATGAAGATTCTACAGTAGAGTGTCACTTGAAGATTCACAAAATTTAATGTAATCCATGTAAAAGCAGTGATGTGTTAGAAGTGAATTAAAGACAGCAAACCAATGGAAACCCAAACAATTGTGATGTAACAGAGGTGAAGTTTGTGAAAAGTTCTGCTGAAAACCCATACGAATGTGATACGAGGGATGCTAGTTCTATGAAACGAATAGCTGAAAACTCAAACTCGTCAAACACATGTGACAATAGGAAGGTTAATTCTAAAAAGCATACCACTGAAATCCATGTACCATACAAATTTGACAGGAGGTTAATTTGAGAAACTTGAAGAAATATAGTAATTTAGATCAAAACCTTGTTACATGTACATCTGATCATATGAAAGCATTCTCCTATCCCAGTGATAAAAAGTTCGAATGTTATGTTTGTGGTAGAGATTTCAAAATTAGATATAATTATCGCAAACACTTAAAATCTCATACAGGTGAAACAGAATTTAAATGTGATGTTTGCGGTAAACAATATTTTCAAAAACAAAATGTAAAGAGACACATGATATCCCATACTGGCAAAAGACCATATAAATGTGACGTGTGCGGTAAAACTCGAAACAGATGGGCTCATATGAAAAGAAGTCATAATGGCTTAGACCTTAATAAGTGTGATGTTTGTTGCAAATTCTTTAGTCATCTTAGTTCACTAAAGACACACGAGGATTTCCATACAGGCAATGGTGTAATTAAAGGTGTTGTCTGCAGTAAAGAATATGTGAATAAAAGGCACTATAAGTATCATTTAAGAACTCACACCGGAGAACGTTTTGAAAAGCTGTATAAATGTGGTATGCACCAGGGAATTCAGCAGTAGTCTTCTTGTTCAGAAACACATGAAAATTCATACTGGGGAAATAAATGTGATTAAAGAAAATAGTATAAAGGTCAGTATTATTTTATATTGAACAGCATGTTGTTTATAAGACACCTAATGGTCATGGTCATCCTTAATATATTGGCTTTGTTTGTCATGCCATGGGGGATATTTTTATTTAATTTTTACATAAATTTGTTTGATTCTAATTTCAAGTTAAAACAATGTTTTAGAAGGAAAAAAAAATTTTTTAGAAGGAAAAAAAAAATGTTTTAGAAAGAAATAAAAAAGTTGCTTCCATTGAAAATTAGGAGAAAAAGACATAGTATTACATTACATATTTGAATGTTATTGAAAAGTATTAATTTAAAGAAATATAAAATTGATTACAATCGAAGAAAAAATAAACATTGCTCCCAAAAAAAGAAAAGAAAGCTATGCCCTTATGCCCGGGCTCCATTAACCTCCCCATTAAAAAAGAAAAGAAAACTTGCTTGTATACATATCATGTTTTCAACCATCAGTAAAAATATGCATGATAAACATATTCAAAAGCTGTTTTATTCATTAGAAATTTGATTTCAACAACATGATTATCATGATAATGATTATTATACTTATATATGTTAGCGACAATAAGTGAAATTAGGCATTAAGCTTAAATTTTAGGCAATAAGCTAACGCCTACGGGCAGTAAGTCTAATGCCTAAATGATGTTAGGCACTAGCCGTAAATCCTAGGTTTTCAGCTTAAATCCTACAAAATGTGTGCAGGCATTAAGCTTAATGCCTAAAATATAAATGCGAGCGAGTAAATGAAAGACATGTATTCTTTTAAATAAAAATATATTTGTAACATAATAACATTATGAGAACTTGGGCCTGTTTATCGAAGCTGTCCTAAGATTGGTCCTTTAAGATATTCTTATGCCAGTAATTATGATAAAGTTAGGACCGACTAACGACATGTATCAGCATGCACTTATAAGCTATCGTAGGATTATCTTAGCTAGGATGTCTGAGCCACTGTCATAAGTATTGGTGTAAAAGAAAATAGCAAATGAAAAAAAAATATTGTATCAAACAACTTTCACTTAAAACCGATCAATTATTAGAAAATAATTATCAGTTTTAAATTAAAGGGTAATAAATAATTTTGATATTATAAAAGTTCTCGTACTTCTTTCATATAAATACTGAGTACTTCAACTATTTTATTTTCTTACAGTACTGCAATTAACATACGTTTGAATATGAGCAAAAGAAAAAAATATAATTTTACCGATGCAAAAAACCCAGTTTCATCCTAAATATAAAAGAAGAAGATGTGGTATGATTGCCTATGAGACAACTGTCTATACAAGAGACCGGAAATAAAATCACTAATAAAATACATGTATGTTATTTAAAAAATGAAAACTTATACTTGATAGAAATTTGTGTTAAAATCATTTTCTTATCACAAGTGGAACTGTTAACAAAGAAAACTAACTTATCCAATAAAAAAAAAATGGAAAATGGTGCGAGCAAAAAATCATATCTTAATTTTGTCTACTTTTACCAGTTCGTCTTGTGAAAGGTACAAATTTTCAAATGAATATTATAATTATTCTATAAAATCTCCCCCTTTTTTAATTGGATACAATCCCTTCTTTTTAAATCTTTTCAATACTTTGTAATACCACAAAAACCTGAAAAATTTATGAGTTAATTCTCGTTTTTTAACTGCTAAAATTACTAAATAAGCTTACTTAATTTGAAGATCTATCAAATAAATGTATATTTTTACATGTAAGATAAGAAATATAATTAAGAATTGACTTTATATCAAGAATAAATCACCAAATATGCAAAAATTCCAGAGTTTACTTATTGCCTAAAATTATGTTCGGCAATAGAATGAATAATCATTATCCGATTTCAGGAAATAAGTTTAATGCCTGAAAATTTCAGGCAATAACTTAAAGCCTAGGCGTTAGCTTTTTGCCTAGCATTTAAGCTTAACGCCTAATTTCACTAATTGCCGCTAACATATACATGTCATGCATGTATACAATACTTATAGATCATTAGACATGTTGTAGATGGCTCCATTTTTATAAGATTTCATAATTTCTTATGCAGAATACATGTATGCCTGCTTATCATACTTGTAGTGATGCATATATGGGTTTGGCTTCTTAAAAAATGGTAAAGTGTATTCAAATCATTGATATATAAATGATTCTACAAATCGGATAAGTTTACACTTTCAGGAGCAAAGAACGATAAGCCAGACTGGTACATCGTAGGCTAGTATATTTCATAATGTATTCTTTCTCATTTGAATTGTTTTACATTGTAATTGTGGGGCCTTTTATAGCTGACTATGCCGTATGCCGTAATTGTTTAAGGCTGTACAGTAACCTAGTATAGTTGTTAATCATGTTAATTTCTGTGTATTTTGGTATCTCCAGCAGTGGACAGTTGTCTCATTGGCAATCATACCACATCTTCTTTTTTATACTTACATACATGTAAGTGGTAGAAAAAGACTCGTCAGTGTCGTTTAACAAACTGATATTCCGCCAACGGCAAAATCCATGATTAACTTAAGGAAAGTACAAACAGAACTCTAAAACATGAAAATGACGGATCACTATTTAATCATACATCTATACTATTATGAGTAATATATATGATAACTATATTTGGTATGTGCAGACCTTGTAAGGTCCTCATGCCCGTCAGACGGTTTTCATTTCACCTTGACCTCATTTCATGGATCAGTGAAAAAGGTTAAGTTTTGGTGGTGAAGTCCATATCTCAGATACTATAAGCAATATTTCTAGTATATTTAGTCTATGGAATGATTGTAAGGTGGCAGGTGTCATGTGACCCCATTTTACGGTACAGTGGTTAGATTTAAGTTTTTGTGTTTTGGTCTGTTTTTCTTATACTGTATGCAAAATGTTTACTATACATGTATTTGGTGTTTTGAATGATTGTAAGATGTACAAGCCTAGCTGGCAGGTGTCATTTGACCTTGACCTCATTTACATGGTTCAGTGGTCAAAGTTAAGTTTTGAGATTTTTTTTTCTAACACTATATGCAATAGGGCAACTATATTTGGTGTATGGAAATATTTTATGATGTGCATGTCAGTCTTGTAGGTTTAATTTGACCGTGACCTTATTTTCACAGTTAATCAAAATCTGTGTTGAGTTTTTGTGTTTTGGTCTGTTTTTCCGAAGCTAAATGTAATAGGTCAACTACATGTATATATGTTGTATGGTAGAATTGTAAGCTGTACATGTCTATGTGGCATGGTTCATCTGACCTTGACCTTATTTTCAGGGTTCATTGGTCAATGTTTAGTTTTCTTGGTTAAGTCTGTTTCTTAGAAACTATAAGCAATAGGTCAAATATATTTAGTGAATTGAATGATTGTAAGGTGTATATGCATTTCTTGTTTGGTTTACATGACCTTGACCTCATTTTCTTGGATCATGTTAAGTTTATGTGATAGTTGTAGTTAAGCTTTATATTTAGGACTATCAACATAATATCAATGATCAGTGAAGAAAGCGAGACATTTCAGCATGTGCACTCTTGTATAGCTAGTGTGGAGTTTTGGTTTTAAGTCGTTATAACCACTTGGTTAACTTGTTACATATATACCGACTTAGCTAATTTGTTACAACCGTTACTCAATTAGTTACGACTTAATATATCTGTCTCGTTATTATTACTTAGCTAACTTGTTTTAAAGACTTAACTCATCCGATTAAACAACTTATTTAACTCGTTTAAACAACTTAGCTAATTCGTTAAAACGACTTACATGTATGTAATCTAACTCGTGATAACAACTTAACAAACTCATTATAACGACTTAGCTAACTAATTTAAATATCTCCTTTAAACAACTTATCTTACTCGTTTAAACTACTTAGCTAACTCGTTAAAAGAACTTAGCTAACTTGTTATAACGATTTAGAGTAGCTAAATTATTATAGAAAGTTAGCTAAGTTGTTAAAACGAGTTAGCTAACTTGCACATACTGAAATATATCGCCTCTTTATTACCAATGTCATTTCAACTGATCGGGCGGAGCTTACGTTTTAATTTGCATAAAGACAGACTATTTGAAGATGTGTGTGATTAGGATGATTGCCGTTATAATTATTACTGATTTCTAATCACCTATCAGTGCCATCAAAGGAATTTACAAAAGAATAACTGGACACTTCATTGATGAGTTTATCCTAACACACCTATTTATAGATGGAATGGTTTATTATGAGCGAAACGGTTAAACTCCGCCCAGTCAAGTGAAATAAATTGAGTAATACTAATCATTTATATTATGTCGATAGTCCTAAATATAAAGCTTTATTACAACTGTCACATAAACTTATCTTTAACCAAGAAAACTAATCATTAACCAATGTACCATGCACATGAGGTCAAGGTCGGATGAACCATGCCAGACAGACATGTACAGCTAACAATTATTCCAAATAACAAAAATGGTTGACCTATTGCTTATAGTTAAAAATAAACAGACCCCCAAAAAAAAAAAATAACAATGAGCAATGAACCGTTACACCGTTAAAAAGAGGCCAAGGTAAAATAAAACCTGCCATGACGTATAGACCATAAAATATATCCATGCACCAAATATAGTTGATCTATTGCATATAGTTCTAAAATTAAGACCAAAACACAAAAACTTTAAAACTATTACCTCTGAACCATGAAAATAATGTCAAGGTCAGATGACACCTACCAGCTGGACATGTACACCTACAGACTGAGTCCTTCCATACAACGAATACACTAGACCTATTGCTTATAGTATCTGAGATATGGACTTGACCACCAAAACTTAAACTTGTTCACTGATCCCTGAAATGAGGTCAAGGTCAAGCGAAAACTGTCTGACGGGCATGAGGACCATGCAGGGTATGCATATACCAAATATAGTTATCCTGTTATCCTTTTACTTCTAATAAGAGAGAATTTAACATTACAAAAAAAAGTAGTCGCTGAACCATGGAAATGAAGTAAAGGATATTGGACATGTGACTGACGGAAACTTCATAACACGAGGTATCTATACAATGTATGAAGCATCCATGTCTTAGCTAACTTGTTTTAAAGACTTAAATTACCCGTTTAAACAACTTATTTAACTCGTCCAAACAACTTAGCTCTTTCCTTAAAACGACTTACATGTAGGTAATCTAACTCGTTATAACAACTTAACAAACTCGTTATAACGACTTAGCTAACTAATTATAAAATATAAAGCTTTTAAGAAATAAGCTAACGCGGCCATAGCCGCCGGACCACTGTCCTTAAGTCGAGCTTTCGGCAACGAAAAGTTGCAGGCTCGACAAAAACGAAATTAAAAATACGTATCAGACGTAGTAGCCCGTTTCGTACATTCATTTGTTTTTGTAATTCGAAACCAATTTAATTAAAAAAAAGCCAACTAACTTATTGCTCACATTGTCTACCTGTATATAGAAATAAAAAAAAAATGAAACATCATAATGAAATATATAGACAATCTATTTCAAACATAATGCACAACCAATAGATATAGGCAGATGTGGTGTGAGTGCCAATGAGACAACTCTACATTCAAATAATAATTTAAAAAAAGTAAACCTTTATAGGTCAATGTACGGCCTTCAACACGGAGCCTTGGCTCACACCGAACAACAAGCTATAAAGGGCCCCAAATTACTAGTGTAAAACTATTCAAACGGGAAAACCAACGAGTCCGATTTTGGATTTAAATGATTGAATATATACAATGTAAAATGAATGTACTGCTTTTTTATCATTTGTATGCATATGATGTAAATATACAAAGTATATTTAAGAATTGAATGCTTCTTTTTGTAACTTCATTGGGGTGTAAAAGCGTTGACCGAAGTTCATTTTGTATGAATCGCAGAAGCGCTTTATTCTAAAAATGTGCGCACGGTCAACGCTTTTACAACCCTATGAAGTTACAAAAAGAAGCATTCAATACTTATAATTACATTTTTTAGCTAGGATCATGAAAACGCGAGTTATATCAATTTTTATTTAATTCACCTGTGCACGTTATCGTGGGACCTCGTGTTATCATGAATGAAAAGTTTTATTAAGTAATGCAATGCTTAAGGAATAACACGTGATATGCATTTAGCCAATCAGAATAACGTATTATAGTGAAACATACATCTAATGTAATTATTATCACAGTGATCGTATGTCACTATGTGTTGTTTTTCACATCTTCATCTTAATGTCTTAATGTATTCATTTTTGGAACTCTTTTGCTGAGTCTGAAAAAGATATAAAAAAAAAGTTAACATAAAAGGTGAGCAAAATATTAGACATAGTCTTGAATTGTTTTTGGTATCTTCTTTCGTCTAGTCATTAACTGCTTTATGTTGAAGATGATAAGAAATTACCCATTTGCCGTTAGTTATAATTTGTCACCCCCTAAATGTTATATTATGTGTATACCTTGAACACATAAACATTTGATTGGGATTTCAAATATATAATATCAACATAGTTTTATTCATATCACTTCCAATATCAAATATTCGTTGCAGTATTAAAAATAGACTTTTTTGTTTGTTTTTTTTTATTTTAACTTATGCATTGTGGCTTGCTCAAACGTATTTCCAAAAATACAAATGGAAAGCCAATTTTAGCAATTTATCTTGAATGTTTTTCTGGAATTTTCCTAAAATTACACACAAGAGACAATCGATATCTCGCATTTTGTATCTAATTACACAAAAAAAAAAAGATATTTACAGAAAATGTGTATTTATGTGACGGCCACAGAGAATGCTGAGCTCATCATTTACAACGTATAACCCGTCTTATATCATATTAAATCACACAAGAAAGAGTTGTTAAATAGATTGTGTAAATACTGAATTTATTATCCTTACAATCACATATTCTTTCGCAAACATTGTCAATTCTTTTTTTACAATATTAAAAAAAAATATATATTTAGACATTTCGAGTATGTATCATACAAAAAAGTAAAAACTCAAATGGAAGGTGACGCACGGTGATTTATGTTGCAAATGCTTACTGGAAAATATTATAACAGTTAATTTAATGTATAATGCCTTATAATCTTGCTTTTGAAAAAGAAGAATCATAATGTGTTGCAAAAATTAGGATATAGAAAAACAATTCAATTGGAAAATATCGGCTTTTAATGAATTCAACAACACTGACCGTATCAAGAATTATCTAAATCTACCGCAAAAATTTACCCCAAACAAGTACTTCAAACAAACGGTATTGTCTATTCTTTACTAGATTTATATAATATATATATATATATTACAGCGATATACCGGAAACTCTTTACAAAAAAGTACGATGTAAGGGATTATTTTCTACTCCCTAATGTTAATTTTCATTTTTTGGACAGTGATGTTACCTTTATCTTGACATTGCACAAGGTCATGGTTTTTTTCTGACTTTTTCTGACAACTTTACACTTACGTCATTGGATCATGTACTGATTGATATTTTAGTTTAGATGCAGATTTTTTTTTCTTATTTTATTAGTTGTTATTGGCTTTGAACAAGCTGTCAGTAATATTAAGTACTCTCAGATCTGTACTTAGTTTCTCTTTTTGTGTTGGAATGTATAAATACTCTGCCATGTTCGGTCTGTGCTTTTGTTATATGTCTTTCATATAGCTTTTTCTTATGTTTTACTGTTACACCGCTGTCCTATTTTACTGTTACACTGCTGTCCTATGTTAGGGGGAGGGATAGCAACTTTAACCTAGTTGAAACCCGCCAGATTCTGTATATGCCTGTCCTAAGTCAGACGTCTTGAATTCAGTGGTTGTCGTTTGTTGTAATATGTCATATCTATTTTTCGTTGATTATTTTGTACATAAATCAAGCCGCTAGTGTTTTTTGTTATCGGAATTGTTTTACATTATTTTGTCATTTAATAGCTGACTATGCAGTATGGAGTTTGTTTATTGTTGACGGCCGTATGGTGACCAATATAGTTGTTAACTTCTTAGTCATTTGGTCTCTTGTGGAGAGTTGTCACTTTGGCAATATGAATTATACCACATTTTCTTATTTGTTTATAAACGAAAGACAATATTTATCTCGGTTTTATCTGTCTTGTATTATTCAAATTATAAATGCTACAATTCATGCATCTTCTCAGGAAAAACAATAATAAATATATTGTGTCTATTAAATAAAGAGGTATATGCAAGAAGACGGAAGATATTCAATTAATGGTTATCGAATTGAAACGTTACACTATTCAGCTAATCGTATGCATACTTCACAAACAGGTTTAGTGTTTGAAAAATTATGTACATTGTAAGAAATTTTCTTTCGATACAGAAACGTCTTAATGGTATTGAACAATAACAAAACTTATTTAAGATACATGTATATACCTTGTTCCTTTTCTATATCGCAGATAGATTTTGCACGGGTTTGTTCTTTTTCGTCTGACTGTTCAGCACCAGCGACAGTTTTTAGATTTGTCTGATCTATACTCGTAGCAGTCTTTGGTTCACATAAGGTCTTCAAAGTTGTTTGATTCATATCAGATATAGATTGCTGCTGGAGAAAAAAAATATGACAGAACTCCTTAAAGAATTGATAAAGCTATTTTTGCATGCGTTGAGAAGCTCATAAAAAGAAATATAATATACCATGCTCAAACGGGTTTATAATCTTTTTGAAATACCAACCTTATGGAAACCTTTCTTGTGTTTACGTAAAATAAACAGCAAATAATTGAACTATAAAACCTCGTAATTAATAGCAAAACTTGAAACCTAAATCATGTCTATGCATAGTTCACATATAAGGCCATTTTGAAAATTTAAAAATCTTATTGGGCTGGATTCTTCTGCCAACCGAGTTATTGATATGTCCAAATGTTCAAACACATCTAATATTAAAAGTTACAATATTACCCGTCTTATTTGTGTTGGGAAATAGAGGCAACAGTAGACTACCACTGTACAATAGTCATATTCGATTAAGCAAAAATAAATCCGGGTAAGAAACTCAAAATGAGGGAAACACATCAACTACATGTATCAGAGGGAAACAACGGAACAACATAAACACTGAAATGCTACAAAATCAAACGCAAACATACATAGAAAAGTACAGTGTGATAACAACTGCAATATTCCTGGCTTGGTACAGGACATTTTATGAAAAAATGGTGGGTTGAACCTGGTTTTATGGCTAGCCAAATTGCACGCTCATATGGCAATGTTAAAAAACAGGTAAACTAACAACACTATGTGATAAATAAATAAAATTATATTACCTTTTATTAACTTGTCCTATATCGTCATTTATAGACAAACCTAAAAAATACAATACGTAAGGCTTCTTGACTGTATACAAAAAATTTCACAATATCTTCAGGTTTAGTTGTTTGATAAAACAACTACTAATAAGTAGATTAAGATTTTCAATAGGAAAGTGATACATTAGACAATGATCAATTTTTGCCCAACAGTTCTCTACACTACAATTTTTTCTGTTCTGTCATTTTACGTCGTTCTATTAACATATAGTCCATCTACTTGTAAAACTTTAAATAAGTGATGTATACCGTTAGGAGCCGTGGTGTAGTGGTTGTTGCATCGGAGTACTAACACAAAGGTTCCTGGTTCGATTCCCGTTCCGAGATGAAAATTTCAGGGACTGAATTTTCGGCTCTCCCTTGACACCATTTGCGAGTATGGTCTTGAGGAAGCGAAAATAGTCCGTCGGAAGGGGACGATGAACGACTGATCCGTGTTAAGAGAGAGCCATATCTCTTGCACGTAAAAGATACCCTTGTAGATTTCGAAAAAGAGCAGGCTTATGCCGCTGCAAGGCAGCACTCGCACCCGCAAAGTGGAAAGAGATTAATATAAGTTGCAAAACTTGTTTTCCAATCGTCTAAAAATAAAATGTTTTAAACTTACCCCATTCAAATAACATGAAGTTATATGATCAAACGTAATAGGACGAAATGTCTAAACGATATCGAGTTTTTGGAAAGAAATATATTAAACATTACAAGATGCCTTTGATTTTTTTTTTAAATAGGTTTGATTCGGTTACATTCATTAAAGAAATCATTCATGACTTTTGCTAAGAGTTTTGTAAACAAATGTAATAATGACTTTGGTCATCACGACACCTCGGAGAAATTGTTAGCATTTCATCGCATTAGGCTTACCGTTGACGCTAAAAACGAAACAGATGGAAATTGAAATCTCATTCGAAGATAAAAAGAACGTAAAAACTCCAATATATTCCAAATACAATTATATCAAATTTATATGAGACCATCAAAATAGGAAAAGAAAAAAACTAAGAGTTTAAAAAAAGTTATAAACAGATAATAAACAGAAAAAGAATGTAACAATGCCATTATGTGTCGACAGAAGTGATATTTTCTCAGCTAAAACTACCCTCGTGCACGAAACGTCAACCAAAAGAGGCAATTACCCAGTGACTGTTAAACATCACCAATTATACCGCTTTGGCTGATCATTGGTAGTTTAAAACACAAATATAGGTATACATCAAAACAATAAGGAGGACAAATGTTTTTGTGAGACAAACACACGAAATATCGATGGTAAAAGCCATAAAATAATTCAATCCATAAAAAAATTATTAATATATTTTAAATACCCGAATGGCTAAATTTTAATATAAAACACGTTTACATGAACTTTCTTTTAAAAGAAAATCCTTTATCATATCTAAATCTTCGGAAATGTGCAGCTATTGTTTTTTTGTCTTCCTGTACGCCTAACTAGTTTTCTGCATTTAGTGAATTTAACCAGATATCCCTGGATAATACTTCGGCGATTGCAGTGCTGAATTTTTCTACACAACACACACAAATTCTATTTAAAAGAAAGTCCGTTATTTTATCATTTTTTTTTTAAATGTGCTGCTATTGTCAACCTGTACGTACTCTAATATATCTTTTCTGTATACATTGAACTTTACCTCGACCTTTACGAGACCTATCTATATAACGTCGGCAAAATGTCTGTGAAAATGTGAGGGAAAAACCCGTGAATGAAATAATGTAAACAAGCGTGCACTGGAAGGGTACGTAATTGCGTAAATTGATTCTGAAAAAAAACCCCATTTTTCATACACCAAATCATAAAAACGGAGTATCTATCTTCCAGCTTACACGATACTCGAGGGTTTGTATTTCCTATCATGATTTCCTTGACAGATGGTTGCTGCTCACTAAGAAGCTATTAAACCAAGATTTCCAAGTGATAACTTTTAAATCATCCCTTCTTTAATTTTACGAACGTCACCACGAGTTGGTTGACCGTTAAGAAATATCCCTTTTATAGATGATAGCGGGTATTTCCTAATGTCGTAATTACAATCCCGTCCCTTTTTTCTGAATGTGACCCACCGAATTGGAATTATTACCGGGTTTATTATAACATGAGCAACACGACGGGTGCCACATGTGGAGCAGGATCTGTTTAGATTTCTAGAGCACCTTAGATCGTCCCCAGGTTTTGATGGGGTTCGTGGTGCTCAGTCTTTAGTTTTCTATGTTGTGTATTGTTTACAATTGTTTGTCTATTTGTCTTTTTTTAAGCCACGTGTTGTCGATTTGTTTTTGCCTCGTGCGTTTGATCCCTTGATATCTTTCGCACCTCTTTTAATAATTATGAAAGAGTATAATAATCAATATAAACTCATGGAACATAACACCTTAGATTTTTTAGACTTAACTAAAATTTAAACACAAATATACGATTAACAAAACCAATATGGTTACTGTTGAATGTTAGTTTTTGGTATATTTGTATAGTTATAAGTTAGTTAATTAAAGTTTAGTTTGCACAATACAGTTTGTTGAAAAGACTGGTGGACATCACTAGTCAGGTACTTCACGCTTTTGTATTTACATTGAATATTATGCTTATTGTTATTGTCTGTTTTAAATTTACTGTTAAGGAAATTGTGAATATCTCTAAACGCGAATGTTTTTCTGCACTGCAAGGAATTATTGTTGCCTAAGCATGATTGTCCTCACTTGGTGTTTGTTTAAGCCTCAAACCTGTTTGATTGGAATGTGACTGATAATCATAAAACAAGTATAGGTTATTTTAATTATTTCTTATGCTGTAATTGACCTCTAATTTTCATACTTGCGTTTCGTGTGAAATGGGTATCTCCTTGTTTTTATATCAAGGAGGCTCGATGTAAAAAAAATTCAGCAAAAATTTAATTATTTTCTTTATCTTTCCAAATTGTATCTATTACACTATTAGTTGTTACTTTATGAAATGGTAAAAAAATCAACCGACAAAAAAATCAATTCGTTTTGGCCCTAGATGACTTTTAAAATGTTTATATCATCGAAAAAGCTCCAAATTATCTTCCATTTATGCAAATATGACATTGTTTGCATAAAAATTGAAATATCGTTTTTTAATCATCGCTGACCTATTTCTTTTATTATTTTTTCATAAATAAGCTGTACTTAAACTAAACAATTGAAAAGTTAAGACAATTTCTGTTTTTTTTTTTATATCGATATTACCTCTTTTTCTCCTATTAGTTCAACCTAAAAAATGTACCTTAACAAAAATGCATGTTTCTTTCGAAGGCAGATTGTGGGCTTGACTGAATTCTAATTTATGATAACGTTCATTAATAATAATTGCAAAATCCTATATTTAAAAAATAATTGATGTATACCCAGCCTTTGCGCACCCTTAATGGTAAAATATACGTTTCTGACAACTATTTTAATTTCCAAATAGTGTTTGTCTAATTGACCAAATTAAAGGTATCATATCGCATATTTTTAGATATCATATTCTTCAAAAACAATAAACAAAACTATCAAACATAAAAAACGTGATAATTTGTTGTTTTCTTTTACCTTGGAAGGCTGCATAGCCGGATGATGACATTTGATGGTTGGAATATGTATCTAATGAACTGAATCTGCAAAGAAATAATTATTATTTACGACTTTATATTTGATGCTACATTTACACATTTCCTCTATAATGAAAACGATTTTTTAAATCTATTTAATATAAAGGTGTTTTTCTTATCATTTCATCAGATGAGTAAGATTGTGAAAACAAAATAGTTTCTAAATGAAATTTGATAATAAGTTAGCAAACTATATGGCAGTTATCTCAGCGGAAGCGGAAGCGCATGCAACACTAGAATCAAAGACTGGACTTAATTCAATTTATGTATACATTATCATAATCAACATTCGTACATTTCACGATTAACTTTCTACAAACGATGAATAAAAATGTCATTGTTTCATCATTTGAATTCAAGGGGGTTTCGAGAAAGAAAAAAGGATACGTATTTGTATTCGCATGTTCAGAGGTGGCAAAGACCAAGTTGGTTTGCGCACTTTTTCTAGAAGTTTTGAATGCTTACAAGAGCTATATTCCGAACACAAATCTTTTTTTGACAGAAAATGGAAACACCTTTTGTAAATTTATTTTTTTGTATTTTCAACACTCTGACTGATTATTGATTGCACAGATTGCTGTTTAACAATTAAACTTGGTGTACATCATTCCATCAAGTGTCCCTGTTAAATTATCACTACACAGGGAGAAAATTCTGTTTAAATAACTTCTTTTGGTACATCTTGAATGGTTGAAAAAATCGTTTGACCATGTGCCCTAAAAGTACATTTTCTTTTCTTGAAGACACCTTTTCTACAAGTGTTGACTTAGTTAGACGTATGACAAGTGTTCACTAAGTTAGACGTATGTCATAACCGTTCATAAAATTGTCGTCCAATCCAAACGCTACAATATTTTGTCTTCTGGCAGCGATTATGAGTTATTTGATGTATTTGAAAGCGAACAATATATTTTTTTATCAGAAAAATAAAAAAATGAGGTCTCACCCTTGGTCATCTTTTCCAGCGTCGTCACATATAGTTGAACCTATAACATAATGCGTAAAGCGATGCAACTGTATACAATAAATTAACCAGTATATTCCAGTTATAGTTGTTTGTTTAAACCAACTTCTAGTAAGGAAATGTTGCATTGAAATAGATAAAGGATACATATTTACACGACACTGTTTTCGTCGAACTCACAGTTATTAATGATACGTTAAGTACGTTACAGTCATTGTGTTGAAAATAGTTGGGTTGAAAAGTAACCCAATAATTATAATTATAAAAATATTTAGTAGCTGTTGTAAACTTTCAAACAACACTATTAAGGTTGTATGTAAAAAAGACTATCAAATATTTAAAGGTGGCTAGGTTGTCTAAATTAATGATACACACACAGTCCATGCATTACGCAGAAGTTCTGTTCATACTTTCGAACGAAATTTAAGAAATTCATATTTCTTTATATCCTGTACAATAAAATCCCTACCTGCTTTGGAATTTAAACCCAAACTGACTACGTATTTATACAGCATGCACAGCCAAACGGATGCCCAATATTGGCACGAGTTTATGAAGGTAGAATGAAGACCAAGTAGGAAGCTAGTTGAAAGCCAGCAACAACTCATACAATTAACAAAAATCATGACTTTTGTGTCAAAGTTAAGGTTTATTCTAGTATTTGTTGATAGAAGCGAAATGATCTGAACCAAAATTCTAGTTATATTTTTTTTTATAAAGGGGGAAAATGATGGCATTCAATTATATCCAATACTCCATTCACTAGGGATGATATAACTAGTGCACACATGACATTTGATAATTTAAAAAGAGTTTTGACGACTTCTCTAACGAGCATCTACAGATAATGTTTTTTTTTATAAAAAAAATGTTTTTGAAAACAATTTGTGTAAACACGTGCCTAACAGCAGCTACGCTCCTGAAAGAGAAACAATGTAACTGTATGCATGGGACTAATAGTTTGTATGTTTGCTTAGTCCAGACTCCAGGTTCGGGAAATCTTATTACAAGTATCTGAATGTAAAACATGGAAGGGTTGAAATTCCGTGTACGTCTTATTTGACTAATAAAAAGATACCCACAAATCGCTTATGTCGACTAAAGTAAATAAATCAGTCGATAATTTAGCCAGTGGTAAACTTGAATGTGATCCTATGTTTTGATTTTTTCCGGAACTTAAATATTCATATGAATAGATTTTTCCAAAGCTCTGAAAGGGCAAAGCAGAATATTCAACCACGTGGCTATCACCAGAAAAGTAAACAAAAAATACATTTAGTGGTACAATAAATTCCTAAACGGCTTGCCATACGAAATAGTTATGTTTGCAAGATATCGGTCAATGCCAATTTGTGTTGTCTCTAATACGCTTCCGTAGGATTAAGTTCATTCACATGGATCAAATCATGTTGGCAAATTCAGTAACTATTAAAAGAAATTTTAATTCAAAATTTAAAAATTAAATGGTGTATAATCATTTAATACTTCAAACTTTCCTTAAATACTTGTCTGAGTCGATATAAGATGGTCCGAGTTGACTTAACATAACTGGTCCAAAATTTCTCCAGACCGACTTGTCCAATGATCATCATTAAAGCGTTTGACAGAAAATGATTGTTTTGCTTAATATTAAACGCTTAGGTAATATTAATGTCGATTTTTTTATATTAATAAATGATTTTTTAATATTAATAAATGATTTTTTAATATTAATAAATGATTTTTTAATATTAATAAATGATTTTTTAATATTAATAAATGATTTGTTAATATTAATAAATGATTTTTTAATATTAATAAATGATTTTATAATATTAATAAATATTTTTTTTATATTAATAAATAAGGAATAAATTCCACAACGGCTTGCCATATATATTTTTTGAAAACTTGATCAAAATGAAGTTTTGATCATGCTTTTTTCAAAAATATAATAAAAAATATAGGTCAAAGGATTTTTTTTCACGCTGCAGAGTGTGTAAAAATGTAAGATTTTGCATATCTTATGCATGGAAAATCCACTTTTGTGCGACAAAAAAAAAAGAGAAAACTACCTGGTAGAATTTTCAGATAAAATATGGGAAGACATCTCTTGGGATAAGTAAAAAAACAATCCGGTGGCTGAACTTTTTTTCTTGTTACATCTTATAATAGTTAAATTCCCCACACTTTCTAATATATAATTACTTTACTGACTGTCCTCCCCTTTTTTGGCAGAGTTGAAAAAAATGAATCAAACACAAATATAGTGTGTGGTTTTTTTTTTTATAGAAATTACAGCCGTAAGTTTGATAAAATACATAATTTTCTAAATGTTTATCAAAAGTCTTACACATGAATTACATACTACTCTCAAAATTTGCACATTTTATCAAAGATCTAGACCAACAACTTCAAAATAGTGATAATTTGCTGGTTTCCTTTACCTGTGATTGAAGCATAGCTTGATGATGATGATGATATTTCGTTGTTGTACAAGTTGCCCAATGAACCTGATCTGTAAAAAAAAAAAATCTGACTTTGTACATATAAAAAAAGAAGATGGTTGTATTTTCTGTTTAATTTCCTCTACATTATTCGTCGATTTAGAAAACGAGTTTTATTGTTATCTACTAAGTTAACATTACTATACATGTATTTACCATATTTATTTTTTTAGTTTCCAGGGTAAATAATTAAAATGAAATAAAGCGTTCGGGTATAACACATTCAAAAATGATAACCGTCAATTACAAACCAAAATTAATTATAAATGCTCTGATCTCAGTATTTTTACCTTACATTTTTGAGCAATTAACACGACGGGTGTTACATGTGGAGCATGATCATCTTACTCTTCCGAAGTTCCTGAATTCACCCCAATTGTTGGTGGAGTTCGTGTTGTACCCCTATTTGTGCATGTACCAAGTCAGGAATGTGACAGTTGTTATCCATTCGTTTGATGTGTTTGAACTTTTGATTTTGACATTTGATTTTGAATTTACATCGGAGTTCAGTATTTTGTGAGTTTACTTTTTTATTACACAATTCTTGGTGTGGTGCAATGCGTAACGCACCAATAGTAATATGTATTTATAGATTCATCCTTGACCACAAATGATTAAACAAATCATTATGACTATAAATAGCTGCAGAGTTACGAGATGGGCAGTATCCCCATTAAAGTTGATGATTGAATGATTGTTGCTGATAATGTTCACTGGGCCATATTGCACATACTAAAAGTCGTTGCAGTATATAAATTAAACATAATGTAAAATAAAATCTTTTTCTAAAAAATATTTAGTCCGCACAGTATAGCCTAACTTGTTGTTCTAGGTGGTATCGCCTAAGGGAATATCTTGGTTGGCATAGACGGAACTGTAATAGGGCTGCTGAGTAATCAAGATGCGAGCTCGTTGCTGGTTCGTACATGTAGATAGCTAACTACGTAAACAAGAAAACCTGTTTTGGCCTTAACATGTTGTTCAAAGCAAGATAACGATTAATGAAGGGTCAAACCGTTTCATAAGATTCTGAGATGACTTGTGGGCTAGTGGGTGGTTAGTTCAAATAAAGAACTTCTTTATCGCACAAATATAACAACCAATTGAGCTAAATATAAAAGCTGACAAACAATAAAAAAGGAACACGTACATCCTAGTTCATAAACAACAAATCAATAATAACCAGCTACGGTAACCACAAACCAACTCGTATGGTAAACTTCGTATCGTCCATAGAACTTTAACTTGAAATATGCTGAGTTCGGACAGAGGATATAAGAAACAAGATATAAACATCAATAATACAAATTGTGAAATATGAAATAAAATCTGAAATAGATGAGAATGCATAAAGTATTATACAAAGTAACATGAGAGCGAAAAATTCAGCAATTAAACTGCCGTGCACATATCCCCAATTAGCAAACCATTTGGGATTTATCGCAGGAGGATGCACACGTTTGTATCCATTAAATGTGTTTATCATGATATTAAAAAAAACTTTTCCATGTACATGTCAACGATATACGTTCTACAAACGTTGACTACAAATGTCAAAATGTCATCATTAGAATTAAGGGTCTCTAAGGAAAGTCAGTGGATACGTATTTATATATTCGGTGATCGCCATGCTCAAATTTGTGTATCCTTATACATGAAACGCCTTTTAGGCAGTTTGAATGATCACTATTACTATATCTCGAACTCAAATTGGTTCCTTCACAGTTTTCTGCAATTGAATGGCTTAAGTTATGTTTTACCATAACCATAAACGGACAGTAAATTGTGTTTCTTTTCTTGAACACACTTTTAAAAGAAGTGGTAACTAGGTAAGGCATATGTCATATCCGTTCTCAAATCAGAACGTTAACAACATTGTGTGAAGGATTCTGGTAGTAACTATAATTAACTAAGTTATTTGATGTGTCTATAAAATAGCAAACATTAAATTTCAAATAGAAAAAAAAAGAGAAAAAATCTATTACCTTCGGTCAACTCTTCCAATTTCACAGGTAATCAAACCTATAAAATATAAACTAAAACTACATCAAATTAAACAGTATTTCCAGTTATTATGATATTTGTATACATTTTTCTTATAACAGTGACTACCGTACATTAAAGTGGCCAAATATCAAATCAGTTCGAACGACAAGTAATCTTTGAATTGTTGACATTTTTTTCAAACGGAATATAGGAGGATGCATGTATTTAAATAAAAAAATGCACTATAACATATCTGCTGGCAGATATGAATGAACTAATTGATCAATATCAGATCTTCATATCTGCTTTGGTCAACAGTTTGCTTCTGGCAAAGTTGACATTCGATGGATTTGGCTTATCTTTTAGTTCTTTTTTTGGTATTTACCATTGCTCTGATTTTTTCTAGTTTGAACATTCCAGATAAAGGAAAATTTATAAAGACTATTCAAACGAATCAAAATAATATATTTAGAAACTATTCTTTTTAAAAAAAAAAGAACCGTACAAATACATGTATTTTAAAAGTGTCGTTTTGAGAGGATGTCAATAACTATGTTTGCTTATCGAGTTAGGTCAGTACGTCATGTGACCAGTATCTAAATAACAGCACTACACATTAATCACCACGTAGTACGAAAACAAACATACATGTATAATACGTAAGACTAATATAGGTTATATGGTTCCCTTTTGACTCCCTACGGATTCATAATGGGTTAGTAAAATCCATAGGGTGTGTGTGAGACCGGAAGCCGAATCCCCTATGGATTTTAATCACCCTCTATGAAGTCAGTAGTTAACCGTATAACTAATTTATCGCACGCTAGACTTTTTCTGCTGCGTTTTGTTGAAAAATAATCAAGGAAACTCCACAACATCAATAGATGACGTCACATTTATCGTGTCACGAATCCCCTATACAATTTACTAACCCCCTACGGTCTCATGGGGGTCACCACGGCGTTAAATCAATCACAACGTGATAATTTACCCGCGATGCGATAATATTTCTTATGTTTATGATATATTGAAAATTGAAGAGATTAACAGAAAATATATATGAACACTCCTTTGCATAATTACCGTTTACTCCCTGCGCAACATCTTCACCTGTATTATCGTATATATTTGTTCTGCAATATTTAGAAAAGGTATGCATAATAATGAAATTAAAATGTATTTCTAATGATAAAACTATATGTAAACATAAATACGCTTGTATTTGAAAGCTGTCGTCGAATATTCCAAAGTCAAACATAAATAAAGCCAAATGGAAGTCTAAAGTGATTTATAGATGTTTGAATGTCACGAAATCATTTCACTTAAAAGATCAACTCGGAAGGAAATACAATGAATATCAAATTTAGCAAAGCTGGTTGCTTTAACAAGACAAGTGTCTTTTTGTACTTTTTTGTCTTTTTCTACGTAGTAATAGTCGATTTAAGGGGTTCTTTCTAATAACCATGATAACTCACTAGGATATAAAAAAAATTGCAGTATCATGCATAATGTGGGTAAAAATACGACCGTTACGTACGTTTTGAATATAATATTTCAACGCCTATATTGTGGCAGAAGGTATGTTACCACTGAGAAATTATTAAAATGGTCTACGTTTTGAATAAAGAAAACCTATAAATTAAACCAAAAAAAAAAAACATTTTACCGAACAAAAAGTGCGGAATTGTTTCATCAAAACATCTTTGTTGAATGTTGGTATAATCTTGATGGACAATTGCTCTTCAAAACGTTATTCAACAATTTAATGCGTTCATGTTTTGCACTGCTTTCAATAATTTTCTATTTTAAAAGTTAATGTAACTTTTGATCGTGAGAGAAAAAGTAAAGGTACAAAAATTCCGAATTCCATTTAGGAAAATTTAAATCGGATATTAATTTATCAAATGGCAAAAATCCAAAGCCTAAACACAACAAACGAATGGAATACAATTATCATATTCCTGACTTGGTACAGGCAATTCCTTATTCATAAAATGTTGGAATAAACCTGGTTTTAAAACTAATTAAAACTCTCACTTTTATGGGAGACGCACAAAATTCAATTATTAGAAACACCGTTCTAAAAACGTGATTTAAAACTTCTGTTTGACACTGAAACTTTGTAATATTGGTTACGTCTAATCCTGAAAAAAATTCCCGATCCTCGAAACAAATGTTTTTTTTACCTAGCAGTGTGTCGATACTTTTGATGGTGTACTATTAAATTTGGTTAGAAAAGTCAATTGAATTGTTTCATATGTCTCATGTAGTTGCCTTTTAAAGGCGACTTTGCGGTTCGGATTTCCCATTCAAGGCCGTATGGTTGCCAATAATTGCTTACACTATTGCCTTCTTCAATAACGCCCATAGTGGACCTTTAAAACAAGTCGCATTTAGTTTTTCTTATCCTATTCTATATTACGTTGTTTCCTATGGTTGGTGTTTCCCTCGGTTTTAGTTTGAACCCGGATTTGTTTTCTCTTTTTCGAAATATGACTTTTGAACAGCAGTATACTCCTGTTGCCTTAATTTTCCATCCACTTCATTTGAGCTTTGGTGGATAGTTGTCTTTTTGGCGATCATACCGCATCTCCTTATTTTCATATTTTCCCACAATGTTATCATCAACTAAGTAATCAAGGCTTCAGTACGTTCATGTTTAAAAACATTTTGTTTTCCTGCATATAACTAGAAATAAAATAAGTGTTAAGAAATTAAGGTTCCTACTCCTTCAGGTTAAGCAGATTATAAATAAATTTGCATATTTGTTTATTTTCCGTTCTTTTTTATAGCTTTAAATTGTAGAAAAGAAACCCCACAACGACATGGCAAAAAAAAAAACGAAAAAAATACTAAAAGATAAACAAAAGTTTTAACAAGACGACATAAAAAACTAAAGACGAAGTAACACGAACACCATACAAACCGGGGTGATCTCATGAGCACCACCAGTGAAAGCAGATCCTGCAATACTAGTCCTCGTGTTGCTTATGTGAATACAGACCCGGTGTTAAGTATGATTTTGTAGTCATATTCAAGGGAAAAAGTACTGGACTGTGGTTATGACTATTGGAACATATCAGTCGTCATTTGTGAACAGATATTCCATAACGGTCAATCAACTGTTAGGGGTGTTTGGGTTTGAATGTTCTTTTTGAAAGTTCATTAAGAAAAATATTTCGATCGCGCAGTAAAGGATAGTGCTATGTCTATTTCATTGGAAAGACAGAATGAAAATTGAAATGAGTAATGTGTATTTTAGATAAAAAATTTAATAAAAAATGTAAAAAGAATTAAAGCAAGGGTAAATTAAAGTCTTTTCGATTGACTATAACTACTGACTAACAGTTCTTGTAATCATATTTGATATAAAAAGAAAATCATTCATCTTGTATACTTTAGAATAAATTATTTGTAATGTGTTATGGTTTGAATTAAAAATTCATCATATGATATATTTCTATAAGTATTTGGTGATCTTTAACATGTTCATTTTATACCATTTAGTTATAGTACATGCACTAAGTGTTTTAGACTTACAATGGCATGAATTTTTAGATAGGTACCAGGATTATAGGTATCTTAATTTGTGTTAATTTTTTTAACAATTAGTGGTTTTTTTAAGATATTTGTTTATCCAATGCATACACATGTAGATGTTGTATCGTCAAATGTTTGAATAACTATAATTGAAAAAGGATAAAATATGACTCGTATCAGCAACATTCTAAACCGATCGGATATCTTAGAGGTGGACATTAATTTAAACTATTTTGTTTTTCTTTGCTAAAACCAAGTGTTTGAAATTGATATTCATAAATACCTTGTTTGGTTTTGATCTGAAATGAAGTTGTTATCTTGGTTAAGCATAATTTAGTTAAGGGACTAGATTATGGATATGTAATAAATAATAACAGTAGACTTCACAGACATGTCTGATATAAATCATACAATTAGGTGTTGACAAAAGTTGTCGATAATTTATTTCCCCAGAAAATAATATATGTGTATTAGTAATGTGAATTTTCCCATGGAAACTTTCAGTTTTGGTGCATTAAAATGTGTAGTTAGAGATTTTTAAATGAAGAGTTTCGTTGGAAAACTAACCTTATTCATAAGTGATTGCAAGGAAATTAGTTATTGTTAAATTTTATTCTGAAAGCTAGCATCAACAAAGATAGTTTTTAAAATCTTTTCGATCTATGTTGATTTCATCTTAAGCTATTGACTCCCGAAACTAAATTGTGGAGGTACTAGAATGTTTCAAATCATCCTGATATCGTAATATGGATGTAGATAAATATTTCAGGTATCTTAAATTCGAATTGCGAAATTCTAAAATTCTTCCATATACATGAGTCAAACTTGTTAGGCGATAAGCCTCAGTCAAAAAGTTACGATTGAAAAAAGAGGGTATGATTCTTACTATACTTTTCCTCAACGAGTTCCTAGGCAACATATTCTTGAAGGATTTTCCAGGCAAACTGACATTACAAAAAGTCCTTTCCTCAAAAACCTTCCCTCCACATTTCTAATTAGGAGGTTTCCTAGAGAGACTGACAGTTTCAAACGTTATGCTACATGAATGGGTTGTCACCGTCATCTCCTTATTTTCCGTGAACGTTTTATTACGAAGGGTTTTCTACATTTTATTTGCTTGATATTTTCAAATATCAACATGTTCAATGGAAAATTATTAAAGAAAGCATTTCTCTTGCAAATTGATGGATAGTTTCAAATTTCATTTTCCTCGACAGTTGAACATAGAAACCTCAATTATGAACAGTTCCCTTGGAAGAAAAATTGTATAAAACTCAATTTCCGTAAATTATTCCCCCTGGAATATCTGAACGAAGTGTTTTGGGAAATTGTTTGATTGAATTTCGTTTCTATTACTAGTAATGTGAAAGAAAATGTTTAAGAAATTTAACAACATGATGTTTGTCATTGTCAGTTTATCTAGGAAACCCTTCATTTTGAAGTTTCGAGAAAATGACATTTCTTAATAACATGAAATGTTGTTCGGAACTGTTAATTTCTCATAGAAACCCCGACACATTCTGTCCAAAGTCAAGAGCATGTGGTACAGTTTTTGTCGTTGGCTCAAGTTTGTCATATTCGAACACGGCTGTTAGTTTACTTGTTTAAGTGTTGCAAATTTTTTACGTGGGTCGACTATACGGTATGTTTTTTCTCATTGTTTAAGGTCAAAGTTGGTATATAATTGCTTGCCATCACTTCATTTTAACTCGTAACAGTAGTGATTACGTTTGCAATTATATACATCTCAACATTTTTATCTTACTATATATAACTAGCATATATTTTTTTGCCGACAATTTCATTTGCTCCTAAAATTATATAAAATTATTTTTTGTCCTAATATTGACAAAACTCGGGGTGTTTATCTGAAAATAGAAAGGCATAATGAGGCCTATGAGCAAATGTCGTTTTCGTTTTCTGGGTAAAAGTAAAAACTTCGACATGTTGAAAAGAAAGCAATTTCCAGACATTAATTACAGTTCATGAAGAGATGAACAAATTTCACTTTAATGCAATGATGAATTCGCGTTTATTTTGTTATATCACATCGATCCCCAAAGAAAACCTAAGAGCAATAGTATCAGTTTTGGAGGATTTGTTGAAGAATTTTGAAACAATGGAATTTTCTGTAAATATTCCGAAGTTAATTTGATTTAAAGGGTTATTTCTTTACCGTTGGCCTTCATTTCACATGTTTAAACGGACATTGTACATAAAAACTTACCAAAGAAGAACTTTATAGCAAGTATAAACGTAACTGCATATTCATTGTTTTAATTTGTGGTGTGCTAAACGTCTTTAAAAAGGCATGGCTATATATTTCGAAGTAACAAATCGAAAAAAATAATTATACTGCACATTCAGAGAAATGACATTTATTTACCTGGTATTGAATAATAAACAGGAGCTTCTGTATGTATCTGTTCCATTTGTAACGTTTGCTCTGGAACCCTGTTTGACAAATAAATATTATTTCATTAGAAAATAAAAATGTCCCCTATCGATTCCAAGTCTTTGATTTCATCAAACTTATTTTGTAAAAACAAGGATACGCATCATGAAAGAAAGCCAATGAAAATGATTGACTTCAATTGATTTGGATATACAAACTGATAAAGTTGTTATTGTCTGTGTCATTTTCGTTTCTTGTGGATAGTTGTCTTATTGGCAATCATACCACATCTTCTTTTTTATATTCACTTGGTATAGACACCGTTCCATTATTGAATCATCACCTTCATTATCTTGGCGTTAATAGTTACATACTACCTAGAGAATTAAAAGAAATGATTCCTTATTGAACAAAAGTAATCGGTTGAATTACACTTATATTTGTTTCAGGACGATTTAAAAATAATATACAGCAAACTGTTAATGTTTGAACACCATTTTTTTTCTTTTGATGGCATCTCATCCACGTGAATGCAAAAGTAAGCAACCTTGAAAAATATACAGCAATGTTTAAAACCACGTTTCCTTAATCATGATCAACATCATAATAACAAGTCTTAGGGTAAAAATAAAAAAAGTCGATAAAATATAGACTAGTGTCTTATTTCACAACTTAACGTAGTTTACAATTATTGAAGCTAAAGGCAAACATACCCTTTTCTCGAAATGTTGCATGAATTGAGTTTTTCCCCTGAAATGTAAATCAAGATATGGCAAATCACTTGTCAGCATGCTATAACTTCAATTTATCTTAATCTAGTTTTTCAATATTTTACGTATGCCAACAATCTATGTTGAAGTTATTGTTTGTTGCTATATAATCTTTTACATGTACTATTACATAATACTTTTGTGGATGCTTTTAGTTTGTTTTTATTATTTCATATTAAGGCAAAGTGTACGTAATATAACTTGACAACAGATTTTTTTTTAAATTTTACATGTTTTCGATTTTCAGATACAAGCTGTTGAAACAGCATGATACGCCAGAAATACAAAGGATATATAGGGAAAATCATAAAAAAACGGCAGATATTTTTACTTTATCATGATTTTCTAATTCGTTAGTCAACAGAATTTGTTTTTGATTTGAAATGCGATTCAAAAATAAACGACGAATCCATTGGTGCAAGAAAGTCCATACAACTGTGCTAGTTTTCAAGCTATATTCTCTTGAAGTTTGATTTTCAGCGGAAAATTAAAAAAAAAATCGACGACGTTATTGATGTCTTCTGTAACGTCACCACAAATTCTACTCTTTAATGCTATTATTTCCATTGTACCGTACAGTGTTGTCATACAAATTGTGAGTGTGTGTTACATATTTTCCTAATTGTTAGAAATGCTTAACAATAAAAGCCTTATCGGTTGACATGGTTGATAATGATACAAACTGAAAAATGTAAAAAATGTGCATACAGAATAATTATATACATTTTTGAAAAATTTGGTTATAATATTGGGATCGCTTTTTCCCCATCCTTACCATTTCCGTCTCTGTGCTCGGTATTGCGTACAAAACCCATTATATTTGTCAGGTTCACACATGTGTACAACATGTACGTCAGTCTACAATTTTACTTGAAAATTTCCTGTCTCTATAGCTTTCTTTTTTCTTAACTCCACGTCCAGGCATTATACATGGTATAATGTTTGCTGGAGATTCATTAACAAAGGAAAATTTCTTGTACCATTATTTCTTAAATTTCGACAGGTACGACTCATGAAAAAATAAGAATACTGCAAGTGCATATATCAACTTGAGAATTGCTGTAGTTAAGCAAAAAAAAAAACCTGTATATGAGGTTCAGCAAAATAAAACAGATCGGAGTCTTTTTATATATAACTTCCCGTTGCATAACTGCCTGTGTTATGCCTTAGCATTGTGTATATTGTAATGCTACAGCCGTATTGTTACAGTAAGTGTAATTATTTAAAAGCTTTGTGTATTATAGTTATATGTTGTAAATGTGCTGCCACAGTGTTGATGTCATGATATAAATGTACGATGCTAAAAATGTTATTAGTGTAAATTCATTAGAATATATTCAGTATAGTGTAAGGAGACCATGGCCACTTCTTAGCAAGGATAAAAGCTCATTTACTCGATAATAAAAATCAGGACCTCTGGAAAGTTCCGAGAGCCGAATATTAACCTTGCTTTGGAAGTTGGCAAGGAGACTGTTCATAATGTAATGCTATACTAGTATACATTGCGTATTGTGCCTGTATATAATGCAAATAAACTGTTTATTTTAATGTGATATAAAAATAAGAGATGTGGTATAATTGCAAATTAGACAACTATTTCCCACAGTTTAAGGTAGATCTATTGGGTGTATATTTTTCAGTGCGTCCTTTCTGGTCATGTTGCAAAAATGCTAATAGGTTTTACAAATAGTTTACAAAGTATCATTCAATATACAACAAAATACCTGCAACATGCAGTTTAAAGATTGAACTATCCATATATATTTTTTTAAGAAATTTTGGTCCGTGACCCGTTTTTCCTTTTTTATATATCTATTTCAGTGTATTAATTAACGAAATTATCTCTTCGAATTTTAGACCATTCTATCGTAAATTCATAATCATAATGTTTCTTCAATAAGTAAAAGTTAAGCTTCCCCTATATTAACAAAACAAAATACCCTAAATATGGTTAATTTCAATGTATTGTTATGAAACAATTAATGTCAGTTATCTCCCGTTTTTATATTGAAATTCGAAATTAACAGAAGCTTATGAAACATTTATCGGCAACCATAAGGCCACTGATCAACAATGAGAAAAATCCATAACGTTAAGTCGGTTATAAATTATAAAAGGCCCCGACACAGTAACATTATTTTCTTCTTCCTCTCCCTTCTTCCATATTCTTTATAATTTGTTATTATATAATACTAGAAATTTTCAAAATTGAGACTTGAGAAGAAAAAAATACTTCAAAATTGTATTCTCTACTTCTAAATGATACACAAAAGAACAACACAAGAATGCAAATTTCGCTATCCTTTCGAAATTGCAATTTGATCAAGAAAAAACCCTGAATATTCTATTTTTGTCATGTATGTGTAGCTTCAGTTTCAACCAGGGTTCTAAATTTAGATTTTACTTTCCCAAATAATTACGGACGGAATAGAAGACACCTATTTATTTTCTGCTCTCTGAGAAGTGAGATCTGGATGAGATAAATGATTTACTTAATCTGAGATAATTGTCACAGTGCTAAATTCTTAGTTTCTGTGTAATGTTTTGTAGACAGAATCTGAATTTTTTGTTCGGTTTCTGTAAGTGTAATCTGTAGCCTTTCATTTATAAATTTTTCACTTGTAGTCGATTACACTTTAGTAAATTGTTTATACTTTTTACAGATATAAATTATCCTTAAATTTTCAATTGCTTAAAAACGGGACATGCAAACGCCTTTCTAGTCCAACACACATATTTACATGCAATTTACCGGCGGTAATTATTTACCTTCAAGATTACGATACACTAATCGACTCTGTAAATTATTTTTATTCAAATAATGTTGTTGGGTCAACTCTGGTTTTATTTTAACGAGTATGTTACGACTAGAAACAGAATTGTATCTGGCTTATTCGTTTATCTTAAATTTCTGTTAAAATAAAAACGAGCGGTATTATGTACCCGCTCCTGCATGAGGCTAAAACAAAAAATGTTTACAGCTGCAGACTAACACACAATAGATACTAAGATCTCTGATTGGAGTCTGATATTTTTCTTTGAAATTTTGAGATAGAACAGGAATACTTGTCTTGGTTCATGAAAGACCGAACAAAGTCATTAAAATTATGATTTCTCTTTCATGTGTGCCCATTTCCCGTTCTTGGTGTAGGGGAAATAACTTGCGTAACTAACGAAGCAGGTTTTATATCCCGAATTCCGGTAGAGGCGTGCAATTACGTACACCTCGCCTTAAGACATAATTTGGTACTGAAAAAAGGCAATAGAATTAAACAGTTGAAAAGAATAAAAAAAAAACGAACGTCTCATTTGCATAGTCAACTAACCCAATATCTTTTTCCTTTTTGAAATCATTCGCTAGATGTTGCGCACTTGGATAATTAAGTTGATTAAAAACAAGAAAGAAAGTAATGCGCCAAAATATCAACATATTATAATACTGAAAATTTTGTTTAGTCATCGATTTACATCCTTGTTAAAATCACATGAAACCGCAAATTAAAAAAAACAAATTGATGCCCATGTTTTTTATAACTTAATAATTATTTTTTATTATAAAACTTATGTCTATAAACTTCATTTTGAAGAAAAATCTTTAATTTGTCCACATTAGAAGATGTTTACTTTTATTTTAATTGCTTGCTTCCAAGAAGCAATTCACCGAAATATTTTCTGTATGCAAGTGACCTTAGCGTGACCCTTCTCGTAAAAATCAAGTCGTTGCAATACGCATGAATCTGTCATTGAATTATACTAGTATCTTATATTACATGCTATACACGTGCTCAATATCCATGTTTTTGTTGATACACTCGGTAAACTACAGCTTCAAAAACACGGTAATTAATTAGCTGCCATATTTGTTATATCATAACAGACAGAGACAAATAAAATGACTATTATACGATATATCTGCGTAAGAAATGATAAAATCGTGCACAGAAGACTAAGTTTATGATATATACATGCATTGGTTTAAGAATTGGATTAAGATTATTTTTCACTAGTCTCTCGTTTCATATGACTTTAAACAATACTTACTTATACGTATTACAGCCAACACAAGAATTGCTGAAATAATTGCACTTAAAACAGGAATTCCGATTCGGGTAAACAGGTTTTCGTTTTCGATTTGACTTCCATTCCCTGATAAATACATATTTTAAATAACAGATCAATAAAAAAGGTAAAATAATACAAAATGTAGGACAAAAGAAGACATACACATGTAGACCTAATATATGCATTATGCATCAATGTTTACCTTTCTATCGAAATCTGGACATGACCTATAAATACTGAGGAAAAAAATCCAATTTATGAGTATCTACAAATCAAATAATCCTACTCAATCCCAATTACATTTCCATTCTTTCGAGGCTGAAATTTAAAGCAAAATTGAATTTTCGTTTTGATGATATCATATTCTTTGTTGTTTGAAGTTCCAATGTTGATAATAGTCCTTAATGTATTTTTTTTTTGTTTTTTTGAAAACTGTTACGGTGTATTAACAGCTCTAGAATACATAACACTATATTGTTCGTCATTCATTTGAAAGCGCATTCAAATTCTACATAAACAATGAGCACATGACTTTCTTACTCTTTTAAAAATCTCAGGGTCGTAAATGCTTTATCCGGACTTCATGAAAAGTAAATTAGTATTCTGGCAGACAGAGGTCAAACAGTAACGTAATTGTATTTTATATATCAAATCTGTCAACAGGCTTAACATCTTCACCTATGCATACATCTACATCATCACACATACTTATTCACACTCAATGACGATAAATATTTTGCAATTGTTGCTATGAATAAATATGTTTTTTTTTTTTATTAAATGGAATGTAAAAAAGAACATGATAAATAACAATCTATATATTTGTAAACTCAACTCCCCGTTCACTGAGTCGCTACCATCTCTGACAGACATTTCACTGATGGTATCACCAGCCCAGTAATCAGCATTTTGTTGTTGACATGCAAACAATTATATGGTCAATTTTATAAATTAACTCTTTGCAAAAGTATGAATTATTCAAAATACTAAGGATTTTCTTATCTCCGAAAAAAAAATGAATTGAAAATAGTCTTGATAAATATCATTTTGTCATATTCCTGACTGGGTACATTTATCTTCTTTTGTAGAGAAAAATCATCCAATTTTATATTTTTGTTTTATTTCATGTCATTAAATACATACAACAAGAAAAACAGCAACCAAAATCGTAAAGTGGATACATTTTTTACAAATATTGATCTGACATATGCCGCTTTGTCCATCGAGTATCAATTAACACAAACAAAACTGACGAGAAAACATAAGTCCCGCATTTTCTTTAAATAAAGTCGTCTCAACAGCCTCTTTATATCTTGACAAAATCTATAAGACTGTTAGAATATTATACAAATGTAATCCAAGTATTATTTTTGTAAGTTAAACGTGCAAACAATAACAATTTAGACCAACTATTCGCACATCGATAAAAAAAATATATATACAGTTTTCTATTGGAATGGCTAGATTCTATAACTTACCCTCGGGACAACCCCAAACGAAAGAACCGTTTACTGGATTGCAATATCGTTCTTTGCAATTTTTTGAACACTCCTCCTTACAGTTACTTCCCCAAATGCTCGGTTGACATACTTAAAAATATCATTGAAAAAATATATACATTTAGTGGAATTGTTTGTTTTCCTGGTATTAGTTGTTGTGGAAAAATCAAAACACCGAGAGTATTTAGTCATTTAGTTGCATAACTAGCCTCTATATACGTTACATACAAATTTTCATTTCGACAGGCATTGGTTCTAAATCAATTGTAGAAAACAGAAATAGCCTTCGGAATGTAAATAAATCTTTGTTCTTTTAGATGTATGTTAAAAAATATTTAAAACTATGACATTTCTCAACCAAAGAAAACAAATGATCTAAAATGATTTTCATTTGGTGGCATATAATCAAAAGTTTACACACACTGATAATCAACTCACCTGATAAAAGAACGGAACATATTTCAACTGTAGGTACATAACCACCGTTGTTTTCATCATCGTAATAAATAACGTATTGTTTAATTGCATAACAGGGGATGGTGATAGTTATGTTCGGGAGTCCTAAATCAGGACCTTTTACGCACTCATAACTATCAGGTGGAATGGTTAATGTATCGCCCACAAATAGTTTAGGTCCTTCCAGACGAAATTGAACTGTGATAGAAATAATGCCAACATTAGTTTTTAAAGTAAACACCAACACAAACGATTGAAGGTCAAACAGTCACCAGAGATCGAATGATGAAATACTGTTGTTTCTTCGTAAATGGCATACAATAAGAAAATATAGTAAATTGCTATAAAGATGCAGATAGTTCTTATTTTGCTGGCTGTCTTAAGCATAATAATGTTAATAAACAACGTAACATGACAGATCGGGTAACGTTTTGAATGTTTGTCTAAAATTGCAGTGTTACAATAGCATGAGTTTTGCATAAACAAATACTTTAGAGATTTGTAGAATATTTCAACATACGCTTTTTTACATGTTCCTATTTCACACATTAAAGGTGATAGAAATATAAGCAGCTGAACTCTGTCGTGTTACACAGCGCTCGTTAAAAGTCAAACTCGACATAGCATCCGGGTTAAAGAGGAAGGAGTTGTGGCGACAACATTTGAAACATTTCTGTAATCACTGGGACAAGAACCATCGACAGTCTCATGCATATCATAATGACGTTCGTGAAACTATTGCCCGGAGACCTCACGTTTACGCTATGGATACCTTGATACAATAGCTATCTTGCATGTAATTAATATTTATAATTGAGTTATAAAAAAATACATGAATCAAGAGGTGCAAAAAGGTCATGTCTGATCTAGGAATGAATTGACTTACTAGAAGAAAAAAATATGTTTTTTTTTCTCACTAAAGCAAAAAACAAGGTTTATATAGAAAATAAACAGTAGGTCCCTATCAGGCTTCCTTTTCGCTGTAATTAAAGGTCGAAACATTATAACAACTATTCAAGTTCGTATTAAAAAATCATAAAAAGTTGGAAGGTTTTATAGCTTGTTGTTCGGTGTGAGCTAAGGCTCCGTGTTGAAGGCCGTACTTTAACCTATAATGGTTTACTTTTTAAATTGTTATTTGTATGGAGAGTTGTCTCATTGGCACTCACACCACATCTTCCTATATCTATTTATAAATATTTTTGATTCAGATTTTTTTTCACCGTAAAATTTGGTTTCGAATAATTTGAATCACTAATGTTTGTGACTCATGGCATATATTGCCAGACGCTATTGTTTTACACTTTTATTTTGGGACCCTAACTTGCTGTTCGATGTGAGTCAATGCTCAGTATTGAAGGCAGTACATTGATCTATGATTGTTAACTTTTTAAACATTGTGACTTGGATGGATAGTTGTCTCATTGGCGCTCATACCACATCTTCTTAAAAGATAACATCTTTTTGCATATTTTCTTTTTTAATTTCTTGTTTTTGATGCAATTCATCTATTCATTTAATTTAGATTGCTAGTTGTATTGTTATGAACACTTCCACTGTAGTATACCAAATCATTTACTTGGTATCTTTTGTTTATTTTTCATACGATTTTTTAAGCGACAAATGCTATTTGGATATTATAGTGAAGCTAGCATCATCTCTTTTGTCGAAAACATTTTTTTCTCAAACGACTCTCGTTGTTATTTTCTAGATGTAAATATAAATAAGAAGATAAGTCAAGATATGAGACAGACTTAATTGTATCTGCTGTTTCCTATTTTCTAGTTTGATAGTCACTTACATTTAAATTATTCATTGATAGGACACAATGTGAATAGCGGAACATGAAGTTTAAGATAGTGCTAGATTGTTTTCATTCTTCCGAGGAAGCTGCTGTTTTTTAAGAATACAGGGAAAAGTCACCGAGAAGGCGAGCACAGCGGGTTCCTATGGGAATAATGAATAATGGACCAAGCCATATATGACAGCTTATTTGTGTAACTAACAAATAAACTCATTATAGATACCAGGATTAAGATTTACACACGGCATAGTCTTAAGTGTATTCATAATCAACATTTATCTTTTAACGCTTCTAACTCTGCTATATCAGGGAGATGAAAGTTGTTTCATATTCGTTTGATGTTTTTGAGCTTCTGCCATTTTAGAGGGGAAATTACGATTTGGATTGTCGTTGGAGTTCAGAATTTTTTTTATTTTACTTTTATTCACTTTATAAAACAAATCATGTGTTGATTTAAATAAAGAAGAAAAACAAAAACAAAAGAACCACGCCAATTCAACGACAATAGCAAAATCGAGAAACTAGTACACACAAAAACAAAACAAAGTAAATATAGAATAACTTTCCACTATCCAATGGAATATGAGAATGGTATTCCTCTAAAAGATGGGAAATATACATTCTGAGATAAGAGCCATTCCGTAACGTTATATTACGATCGAAGAAACAATACGAAAATTGAGACTTCGACAATTGGGCTGTATCTGCGGTCATCTGTGGTATAAAACGATCAATAAACTTATGATTCGTTCGTGAACATTTAACATTATCATAAGGCATCTTCCGTTTCAAAGCATCCTCGAGCAGCCACCATCCAGCACGGAAATCTAGCTCTGGTATATTGTATTAACTGAGAAAAAATATACTCAATATGCAGACAGTAATCGATTTTTTATACGAAAACGAAAAGTTGACAATAGAAAAACTGATATCATCTTTTTTCCGTAGATCTTATTTTGAGGTAGAGTCGTCCATCTTTTTCATTGTGTTTTATATCATTTCTATCAAGTTCGATATAACTGATTTGTTCAACAAAGTCACAAAAATTATACATTAAGTACTTGAATTATCCTATCTGTATATTATTGAAACTGGTCGGTTTCTATTGCCTGGGATTTAAACTACTTAAAGAAATATTCTCGTGAAACTTGTGTCTTTGTTGAAGGTGTTCTCGAATACCAAGTTAGCATTTGTGCGTAGAAGCTTGATTTTTGTTTATGTAAAAAGACTTTCATAAAAATTATTAAGTTGGTATTCATAATTTTACTTTTCTTGTGTATACTTAAAATTGAGAATGGAAATGGGGAACGTGTCAAAGCGACAACAACCCGACCATAGAGCAGACAACAGCCGAAGGCCACTAATGGGTCTTCAATGTAGAGAGAAACTTCTGCACTCGTAGGCATCCTTCAGCTGGCCCCTTAAAAATTATACTTGTACAGTGATAATGGACGTCATACTAAACTCCGAATTATACACAAGAAACAAAAATAAAAACCATACATGACTTACATGTTTCTCTGTAGTAGATTATGATGTAGGCAGCTCCGAAAGTCAATGGAAACATCGACCAATCAGCTGTAGAGTTAGGATTCAAGCGGGTACATTTACTTAAGGAATATTGGTTTGACAATGGTGGATTTATAGCATTTCTTGGTCGTCCTTGATTTCTAGAAAACGTTATAGAACTTTGCGTAGCTGTGTCAAATGTTGTAAGATTAACTGTAGAATATACAAAAAATGCAAATGAAAACAAATCATATAAATCAGATAATTTGTAATTAAATAAGATTGTTGATACGAGGCTTATACGTTTTAAAAAAAGGAGTAAAAGGTAACAGAGGGACGGTCAAACTAGTAGATAAAATAAACTGACAACAACATTGCTAAAAAAAAAAAAGACAAAAAAGACAAACATGGGTACAGAAAAAAGTAAAATCACAAAAATACTGAACTTAGAGGACGATCAATTGGGAAAGTCCATAATCACATGGCAAAATCAAATAACAAAACGCATCAAAAACGAATGGACAAAAACTGTCATATTCCTGACTTGGTACAGGCATTTTCAAATGTAGAAAATGGTGGATTAAACCTGGTTCTATAGCGCTAATCCTCTCACTTTAATGACAGTCTCATCAATTTCCGATATTTTTACATTGATGCGTTAAATAAACAGACACAATAAATATAATAGTCAAAATATGGGTACATCAGTCATCATCATCGTTTAACAATTTTAAAAGGAACAATTTAACAGAACACAAAAACATCTACTATCTACGAACACATTTATTGAGTGTCTGTCGTCAGAAAATTTTATACGTCACATAAATTTGTCGTTCAATGTGCGTACAAACAATTATAAAAATTTTCATGGGAATGTTTGCATACAGGGTTAAGAAATCAAAAGTATGTAAGAATAAATTTAAGAAATAGACCGAGATTTTAACTAGTCCAAAAGTTATATATAGAATGTATAAGAATCCAAAAATAGTTAATACCACTACGCGATTGAATGATTTTGACGTTTGTGGTTCAACGTATATTGTAATTCATAATAGAAATATATCATAATGACATATAATAGAACAATATCATACTGACGGGATCTTTTAAAGTACAGAGTCACAGAAGACACTTCAGAAAACTAAGCAACACGAAACCCACGAAAAACTGGGGTGATCTCAGGTGCTCCGGACGGGTAAGCAGATCTAATTCCACATATGACACACGTCGTTATGAAACGATTTGTCCATGTATAAACCTTACACTGCTCTGATGGTGTTTTTTACCTTTTTTAAATTTACTTCTTTAAACATTTGAAATAATAATTACACGATTCTTAAAAAACAAATGGTAAGAGGGTTCATTTAAAAGCAAAAAAATATATACATCTGTAAGTTATGAATACAACGTGTAAAGTAGGTTATGTAATATTATTGCAACGTTGTTTTTTTAACAAAATCAATTAAAATGCATACAAAATCTTTGGAAATTTTGTTAATTTGTAAGAAAAGTTGGCATTTCAGTAATCTGCTTTGATTTGTTTATGCTTGATTTTCACCCATTGTTTCTCATCCAACAAGACACAATGCTATGGTTCCTTCGTGAAATTGTGTTGGCATGTGGTATCAGTTAACCTAAATAAATAGAGATAACCAACGGTAGGAACTTGATGCGTTTTCTTCGATATATTTCTGAATTTTGGCAACGATATTTTACCGACTTTCAAATCTCAACAATCGATAGAAACATATAAATTAAGGTAACAACAAACACTTTGGGATGCTATTCGACTACTAAAGGAATGAGACGGTTTCGTCGAAATGGTATTGTAAATAGATTGTAATAATTATAATCACGAATAGAACAAAAATAAACAAATCATAGAGCACAGATCAGACGATTAGATTGTGTTAAGATGTGAGACCGCAAAAAATAGGCGCTAGTTAGTTGCAACACAGATGCATCTAATCGATCATATAATTTGTGACGATGACCGTAAAACTTATGTAAGGTCGTATGAGTTGTTCATGTTAAAGAGGTTTTTATGGTAGGGACTAATCCATATCAATGAAGTTGATACAGCGTGATCATGAAGGAGCGTTAGTTAAGATATGAAAACGCTATACGAAATGTCAGAGTGTATGTTACAATTGAGAATATGGAGATGAAAATTATGAAGAGAAAGGCCAAAAAAAAAAATCACATACGCATGGTTGTTCCAAGCCTCCACAAGAATTGTAACATAAAAACATAGATTTTTATAATTCAGCGTAGTCAACTGAAAACCACAAACAAGATTAGGAGTATACTCGAAGTAAAAAAGAAACAAAATACAGTTTCCTTCAAATTAGAAACTTTGAAAAATCTATCTCAGATTGTTTGGACTATTGACATCACCTTAGAATGAGTGTTCTCGGGAAACAGTGCATGCTGCTTAAAATATGATTAAAATACATAACAAGTTCATAAAAATTGCCGATATGAGTAAAGCAGCTTGGAAGATCATTACATAGTATCAGTCAAGTCTAGTTGCAGTTAAATGAGTTAGAACCGCAGTTTTTTAAAAATTTCAAAATTCATCAGCGGAGAGATTAACACATTTTTGTTATATGTTCAATACCGTTACACTGACTCCTTAGTTAATGATAACATTCGGAAAGGAAATAAGCATTTTAGAAAACTTTATTGATATAACTTTATTCCAGAAACTATTTCACTATGCTATTAAACTACAATCAATCTGTTTGATAACCTAACAATCGTTCATTCATGCGAAATGGCAGTTAATAATCTGTCCTGTTTACAATCCAAATTAGAAAATTCTATGCAAATTTTAATCTAATTGTGAGAGTTCTCATTGAATGAACGATTTTGTTCTAGTCGTTTCATAAACCAAATTCTCAAAAAAAAATTTCTATCCCTGCAGAACAATTTTTTGAATTTCTTTGTAGCGGTTTTATATCAATTCGCTTAGCTAGAACGTTTTTTTCTTAATTCATTTTTTAATAGTTCTGTTCTTGTGTAGATTCAATTCGGTGATAAGGATAATGCAATTTCCCATACAATCTCCTTTTACGGCTAGAACTATGCCACTTCCACTATGAAGTTTTGTAAACTGTATCCTAGAACTGAAAGTTCACATGCACTTTTATCTACTGCAAAGGCCAACACATGGGTTGTGCGGCATATGTTCAACTTCGTCACAAATTAAAGTACAAGTACACATGTTTTATAAAATGACTAAGAAATTAGATTTAAGTTGTGTCTCTATGATATTAAATATAGAAATCATATATTGGAGCCAATAAACAAAAAAAATATCTACGGATATAAAACATCTCCAAAAATGTTTTATATTTGTAGATATTTTGTTTTGTTTACCTACTGGCTCCAAGCTATGATTTCTATATATAGACGTGGTTTCTGTATCAGTCTTTTCAAAGTGCAATAGGTAAGAAGGTGCTGGATCTATCCTAATTGAATTTTCTTTTAGAACATTCATTTTATAAACAAAAATAATATTTTGGTAAGTGAATCTGCCATTGAAGCTGTTTGATTCAGATTATAAACTTTACGGTCACCATGGTGATCTTTAATAGTATAATGACTTAATATTAAATGGCTTTTATTCATAATATACACATGCGGTGTTTTTTCTTTGGTGATAAACCATTTTTGAATAAAATGCTATTGTTTTCTGTAGAAATTTAGATATTGAATTTATATAAATATGTGTATAACTCATTAACTCTAATGCGCTACATTCAGCCAAAAACAAGGGTTATACTGGTTTATATCTGATTGTAGATTTGGCTAACTATCTGCAACACATGTCGAACTTTTCTTATCAAGTACTGTCATTACATATGGTACACGTTTTCAGCTTGCTTCTTTCTTTGATATCTACTTTTTCATGGTCACGTATAGTTAAATCCGTAATATGTCACGCACGTACAGGAGGTTTTGTACAGAAACTACCAAGTTATTGTTTTTTCGTAATGACACCAATATATTTCAAGTTATTCAATAATGCTTGAAAGCATAACTTGCTCGACAGTTTGGTTTTAACTTTAACATCAGTCCTATGATTGTCATCTAGTTAAGTTCTTTCCTGGCTGTCTTCTAACAATGTAGAAAATGATATATTTTTTGTTATAAAGTGAAAAAAAATATAAACGTTTCAATACATTAACTTACGTTCAGCAGTAACTGTAATACGAGTGGTTGTGCTGATTAGCAGCAGGAATAATATATGACGTGTCATTATAATGCTTTTGTAGTTACAGTCAGTGCGAAGGTCTTGCTGAAAGAAAAAACAAAATAATTAATGCATTAAAAATATTTTATTTGAAAAAGATATTTACGTTAAAAGATGTGCATATGCATAGCATTTAAAATCCTCTCAAATATACTAGTATTTTTATTCAGGACATTAAAACATCATGTTGTCTATATAAGACTCATCACTGGTAATAAAAAAACAAACAATTGTAGAATCAGACGGATTGCGTTAGGCGAAATATGATGCAACTGCATATGTAAATGTTTCAAAAACAGCAATTTTTATAAATAACTGCAAGTACAGTTTGTGTGCAACTTAATACCTGTAATTTGATCAGTTGTCATTTCATAAGATATTGTAATCATACTTGATATTCATATGATTTTATTTTTGTCGGTGTTATGAAAGGGGTTCATCGAGAGGGGATTTATTTGATGAATTGAATGAAATAGCAGTTTACCTCACGAATTTTTTTTTTTAAATTATAAGTGTCAAAATTACATGAAATATGAATTAGAAACGTATTTCAAAATTCAAGCAAAACTAAAAGTCGGAATTGTAATTGTAAACCAAATGTGTTGATGAGGTTAAAGTGTGAAAAGGAATAATTTTATATCAGCATGGACAATTGAAATCTGACAACACTTGTATAAGCTCATATATTTTTAATGTGCCCGTCTTTATTAAAGTTAATTTTTAAATAGATATTCAGTGAAGAAAATTAACATACCTTTTATGACAAACACAATTTTGTTTAATACAATTATATCGCGTTTTATTAAATTCTGGCGACATTTTTACCTATAAAGCATTCAAGCATACATTATTAGATACCTTCAGTTAAATACTTTCAGGTAGACATGGAAGATGGGAGTTTAAACTAAAATGAATGATTTTCACGATAATTTGCAAAAATGCAGTCTATATTGTACTTTTAAAAAACATATACAGTCAAAACTGAGTATAATGGACCCTGCATAAACCGGTTGCCTGGCCATTCCGGCAGATAATTGAAGTCCCATTTGTTTCCCCTTCAAAGTCTTTGTTAACATACCCTTTGTAAACCGGACCCTGTGTATTCCGAATTCCGGTCTTATGATGCAGTCCGAATATCTTAATTACATCAATTATTACCTGTCTGAACCGGTTTGTTTAATTAATTTCAAATGATCGATATGCAATCAAAACCTATTTGTTTCTACAATATGGCTTTTCAGGATATTCAATTAGCCACGTGTTATACTGTGAACTTACAATCGTACAGAAGTGAGCTGTTTTATTTATCAAAACACTATAAACGTGTTAATTAGACTCAAAGACAAGACAAACATATATTGGATTGAACTTACGTTGTAACTTGGATAATTGCTTTCAAATCACAGAGTAAGAAATTTCACATTGTGTTTTTTGAAAATCCTGGCTTCCTGGTTGTGAACCTCTAAACCAATGACCCTGCTTATAAATAACACCCGGATGACAAAAAATCAACAGTTGTGTTTCGAGTCATGTTTAAACGGAAGATTTTCGATTATTACCGTACTTGTAGTCACGTGACACCTGCTTTAATCCACATGTTTACTTCCGGTTATTACGTGCTTCCTTAATAGTAAATAAACTAGAGAAAAGAGGGGCGAAAGATACCAAAGGGACAGTCAAACTCATAAATCTAAAACAAACTGACAACGCCATGGCTAAAAATGAAAAAGACAAACAGAAAAACAATAGAACACACGACACAACATAGAAAACTAAAGAATAAACAACACGAACCCCACCAAAAACTAGGGGTGATCTCAGATGCTCCGGAAGGGTAAGCAGATCTGCTCCACATGTGGCACCCGTCGTGTTGCTTATGTGATTACAAATCCGGTAAATAGTCTAATTCGGTAGGTCATATTCATGAAAGGGAAGGGGATTGTAGTTACGACGTAAGGAACATATCCGATATCATTTGTGAAACGGTTATTCCATAACGGTCAACCAACTCGTGATGGCCTCCGTAAAATTTACGAAGGGATGATTTCAACTTCACCATTTGGAACTCTTGGTTTAATAGCTTCCTTGTGAGCAGCAAATCTCTATCAAGAAAATCATGATAGGAAATGCAAGCACGGTAATATCGTATCAATTTGGAGATATATACCCCATATGCAGGTGCTGCTGAAAACAGTTACATAATGGTACCATTGTGTCGAAAAAGATTGCACCTCAGATGACAGGAAAATAGCAAAGTATCCGTATATGCAAATATTTGTTTTATCCGTTTCCTACCGGGAAGAAGAATCCCAAACTGCGGAAAAGTTGCTGAGACGGACGATGCATATTTAGTTTCCACCTTTAAACAAATAGTGTGTTCCCTTCATTTCGTGGACGTTTAGCCTACACATGAGCATCCATATCCAGAGCTTTTTTCGTACAATAACTTAAAAAATATGACAAGTCCATATGGTACTAGTATTTCTGCATCAGAAACTGTGAAAAAACCTATGTAGTGCCAAATAAAGAACTTCAACAACAACAATGCCTACTGAAGATGATTGTAAACCAATCATCATCTATTATATTTTTAGGTATGAAACAGTTATCTGTTATAATTTTGTGATATTAAAACCTGTATCATTCATTCACAAAGGCGGATTTAAAGGGGTCAGTGTGCCTCACTTATGAAAAATTCTGGAGAGCTATAATAAATCAATTCTTAACAAAACAAAAGAGAAAAACGTTTTCAAATGATATTTTAAAAAAAGATTCTTTAGAAAATGTCAGATACAGATGTGTACACTTGTACATTTGTATGTTAATCATGATATTGGAGATTTCTTTAGTGATGCTACATGTGTGTGTGTAAAATTTAAAGTAACCCCCTAATGCATACTTCACAATATAAAAACGTATACACGTGCAATTACTGTCCTTGACCAACTTTTTGGAACAAAACATTATAATTGAAAAATTATAAAATTAATGAAAATGTGACAAAGCACTTTAATTTAAAACCCCATAATTGTATCATAAAAATTAGTTAACATCAAGTCAAATAAAGGCAGATAAAATTTCTGTATAAAGTTGATGAAATGAAACACATTATATAAACATTATTCAATGATATCTGTGGTTTTTTTTAATTGCTACGTGTATTAATATTTTCTCGCGGTTCGAAGAAAAGCGGGAGAATATTGTATTGACGTTATGGGTAATATGCGTATGGTCCAATCAGAGGGGTTGATTTAGATCCGGGTATGTAGGTATGTTTGATTTGTTTGTCACTTTCTAGCCGTCGTTCGTACGTGCATGACTTAAAATGGACGCCAACATCAGAGAAATTATCCAAGCCGAAGTACAAAGTGCCATAATAGGAACTCAAGATAAACTGTTAAACAGCTTTACTTCACTGCTCGACACACGTTTAAATGGTTTCCAGCAAAACATCCAGGATAACCAGAAGGCATTGTCCGACTCACAGTTGGCCAAAATCGACGAGACCATGAGAGAGACCTTCAAGTTCCGTAAAAGGGGAAATGAAGAACAGTATAAGCACAACAAGAAGGTTTTCGTGAAGGTTCTCGAAGCTAGCAGCCAGTTAGAATCAGAAAATTTGAACAATGACAACATTCAGACCGCAAAAAGAAAGATTTATGAAGGTATGGAAATGATAAAGTCAAGACAAAAGCTCATAAAGTTAGCAGATTCGTCAGACGCGGGATGGCGAGTTGTCGACGAATATACCACAAATCCTTTGGCAGAGGATTCCGAAGATGAAAAAAGAATATACAAGGCACAGAGTAGAGCCGATTCAAAGATAAAGAAGGAGAAGGCAAAACGCAAGACCGATACTAGGCCAGCACCTTATAAGACTAAATCACTGGCTCCAGAGAATCCGATTCCAGTCAACATAAACAAGATGTTTTCGCCCTGGGAGATGTTTCAATTGTAGTGAAACTGGTCATTGGAGGAGAGAGTGTCCTCATGTTACAGTGCAGCATACAAACAAGATAAGTACTAATATGTTTTTATGTAACGTTAGTAGTAGTTCGAGTACACCTTTGTATACAAAACAAACGTTACGCAACACAACATTCCTTAGCAATACACATACTACGATTAATAGTAATCGTGCTCACTCAGGTATATCACCTGTAGGTAGTCTATTAGAAAATGTCAATAACTGGACTAAGATAGGCGCTAACGAACACGTTATTAGTGTTATACAGAAGGGGTATGTGATTCCTTTTTTAACAATTCCAGAGAGTGTGGTATTAGAAAATAATAAGTCGGCGTGCAACAATAAGATTTTTGTTGCGCAAGAAATAGAAAAGTTGTTGAAAAAAGGGTGCATAAGCAAAGTTAATGAACAACCTCATGTTATAAACCCTCTAACAGTAGCTAATAATGGGTCAAAACTAAGATTGGTATTAGACGCCAGACATATAAATCCACATTTATTTAAATTTCGTCACAAATACGAAGACGCGGTCACAGCTAGACAAATGTTTAACAAAGAGGATTACATTTTTTCACATAAAAAGTGCATATCATCATATTAGAATTGCACATTCCGACACTACATACCTTGGTTTCAAATGGGGGGATGCATTGTACGTTTACAATGTGTTACCATTTGGCTTGGCAACAAGTGGTTATATTTTCAGTAAAGTAGTTCGAGAAGTCGTAAAACACTGGAGAAGTAAAGGGTTAAAAATAGTTATGTATTTAGACGATGGATTAGGGGGAGGTTCTTTTTATTCGGAGGCACTAACCGCTAGTGATGCGATTAGGAATGATTTAGACCATTTTGGTTTCGAAATAGCACATGAAAAGTGTAATTGGTCTCCAGTACAAAAACTGGAGTGGTTAGGTTTTAGTTGGTGTTTAGAACAGGGTGTACTGAAAATCACTGAAAAAAGATTGAATAAGTTAAAAAGAGCTTTGAGTGATCTGTTACAGCAATATGAAAAGGGAATGAAATATTTCAAAGTAAGGTCACTTGCTTGTATTGTTGGACAGATCATTTCAACTCAGGCTGTTTCAGGGGATCTTGAACGTTTAAGATCTAGATTTATGTATGATTGCATACTTACAAGAGAATGCTGGAATTCCAGCGTAGTGTTTAGTCTCGAAGCTGTAAATGAATGCAGGTTTTGGTTAGATAATATAGAAAAAATAAACGAGATAGGATCTCAGTTATGTCAGTTGACATACAATGAAGTACAAGACTTTCACGTCTTTTGTGACGCTTCAGAAACAGGTTTCGGGGGTCATTTGACCACAGGTTCAGAGGACGAACCGATAGAGATATACGGAAGTTGGTCTTCCACTGAAAGAGTAAAAAGCTCTACATGGAGAGAACTTGAATCAGTAAAAAGGGTTTTAAGAAATCTTGTGATCAAGTTGCACGGTGCGACTATTAGAGTTTACACAGACAATAAAAATGTACCACACATTACGACAAAAGAGATGATTTCAGCTTTCCAATTGTGAACTTTCCATTTCTAAGTAGCAACATTCCAGCAGCACCTGCATACGGGGTATATATCTCCAAATTGATACGATATTCCCGTGCTTGCATTTCCTATCATGATTTTCTTGATAGAGGGTTACTGCTCACAAGGAAGCTATTAAACCAAGAGTTCCAAATGGTGAAGTTGAAATCATCCCTTCGTAAATTTTACGGACGCCATCACGAGTTGGTTGACCGTTATGGAATAACCGTTTCACAAATGATATCGGATATGTTCCTTACGTCGTAACTACAATCCCCTTCCCTTTCATGAATTTGACCTACCGAATTAGACTATTTACCGGATTTGTAATCACATAAGCAACACGACGGGTGCCGCATGTGGAGCAGGATCTGCTTACCCTTCCGGAGCACCTGAGATCACCCCTAGTTTTTGGTGGGGTTCGTGTTGTTTATTCTTTAGTTTTCTATGTTGTGTCATGTGTACTATTGTTTTTCTGTTTGTCTTTTTCATTTTTAGCCATGGCGTTGTCAGTTTGTTTTAGATTTACGAGTTTGACTGTCCCTTTGGTGTCTTTCGTCCCTCTTTTATGAAGTCGGTAGTAAGAAAAAAGAATTACACAGAAGCGTTATGTCTGTTCATAAAATTTGTCAAGATAACAAGATCAAACTAAATTTAGTATGGATACCACGCGAGCACAACGATAAAGCAGACAGTCTTAGTAGGAAATCAGATTGTGATGATTGGGAAATCGATGATTGGATTTTTACGTATCTGAATAAGTTATGGGATCCATATACTTTTGACCGCTTTGCACAAGATTACAATGCAAAATGCAACAAATTCAATTCGAAATTCTGGTGCTCAGGAACATCAGGCATTAATGCTTTTTCTGTGTCATGGGATGCCGAGAATAATTGGTTAGTTCCACCACCTCGTTTGGTCCCACATACAATTAACAAAATGATACAGGATAAAGGTAGTCATACTTTGATTGTTCCTGAGTGGACATCTGCCGCTTATTGGCCAATGTTAGTAGACCAAGAAGGTCGGTTTAAATCTTTCATAAGAGATTACAGGTTTTTTCAAGGTGAGAGTCTCACTAAACGAGGAAGGGGTCAAAACGGTATATTTGGCTCGCAGTACTTAAAATTCAGATTAGTTGCTATAAATGTTAAATGAAAAACATAGATATTTATAATTTTTATTTTATTAACAGGCATCAGTTTAGATCGTCATGTAAAAGTCGCAATAGAGGATAGTGGAGTGGAAACAGGAAGCCATTTGTATAGTTTATATCCGAAGATGTGTGAGTTATTATTGAACAGTAAAAGTGACAATACAGTAAAGTCTTATTTCTACGCTTTTAGAAGGTGGGAAAAATTTATTACAGAACATGGACAAGATGCTTTACCTGCACAACCGGTACACGTTGCTTTATATTTGACAAATTTATTGAACAATGGATCTACTAGTCATCCCGTTTCCAATGCTTTATACGGTATAAAATGGGCCCATGAAGTGAGTGGGTTACCAGATCCTACTATAAACTCTTTCGTTACTTCCATAGTTAAAGCTTCCAAAAGAACCACAACAAAAACCGCCAACAAAAAAGATCCGGTTTCAGCAGAGATACTAATCGAACTATGTACGCACTTTAAAGATTCAGATGATTTACTCATTATTAGTAGTCCATCAGCTAGTTCTCAAAAGCGCGCTAGTTAAGGAGTTTGTGTTACACCCCAGGGTACCGCGATTTTTTTGGATAGAATTCAACTTTATTTTCTTATTGATAAAATACAAGGTGTTAGACTAAAAAAAAAGTGTCCAAAAGAGGATTAAAAATGTCCCTTCCAATGGTCCCATCATTTAGCAATCACGACTAAGTAATTTTTAATTAAAATTTTTAATATAAAGCGATTAAAAAAAAATAAAGTATAGGTTTAAACAACTAAAACAGATACAAAACTATCATATTAAATGTAACTCGGAAGATTTTTTGTTTAAAAAAAAAAGTTTTTTTTACATTACAAACAATCCGATTTTTTGGGTTCAAATTAAGGCATATTTTCTCCTTTCATAAAGAAATTCGTTATACAATTACACGTTTTAGTTAATTAAACTTGAGAATTATTCATTATGCAATGTTTAAATCATTTGCAGTATTTATATATCGTTTAAAATATGAATTATTTAATAAAATATATGTACGTGCAAATACTCGTGAAATACCGGAAATCATCAAATTACCGTCTTTGATTCAGTATACAACATTTACAATGTATTCACTCATAAGCATTATCAATTTGCAACTGAAAACAAACATTTAATTGTCGGTTTATGATGTTTTTGTGAGACAAATTATTTTATAAAGTGAATGTGTAACGAAATATTTATGAAAAAATTACAAATTAAGGTGACTTTTTTGCGTTCAGAAAAGGTGCACTCTATCGAACTCAATAAAGGTGTGCTTGATAACATTTTGTGTTTTATCTATGTAGTGATTGACTTAAGATTGTTAAGTCATTCAATCGACAAACATCACTTTGAACGAACGTCAAATAGTCAGTTGTGGTATTTGGCAATACTTTTTACTTTCTTAGGTTTCTTAGAGATACAAAAAAAAAATGGTTTTGTTGGTTTCAGTTTAAATAAAGATTCTGATAAACGTTGGTTGCTAAAATTATGCACATGAAAGAGCTTCAATATCCTTAAAATGTCGAGATTTGGTAGGAATGGTTAACCCTGAAACATCCGCCCAGAAAGAACTCAGAAAAACTCGAATGAAGCGAGACGAAACTGATGTTTTGAAATTGTTTCAGACACTGCAAAGCTGGCCAAATCCATTATAACATCTGAGTAGTTATATGGCTTGTTCACGGGTTATTTTGCTTCTTCGGAATTAATGTGCGACCTTCTAAACGCCTATGAAAAGGGAAAATTTGCTGCAGAAATTTTCATTACGGTACGGCTTATTCAAAAGTCAACCGATATCTTCAAAACACTCAAAAGAAAATCATTGCTTACATTTTTAAAAAAGGAAATAAAAGGCAAGCAGTTATTGGCTGATAAGAACAACAACACATTGAGAGCAAATGAAAATAAATGTCGACTGCTTGTCATAGCCCAGACAAGAAAGTTGGTTATGCGATAGGTTCTACAGTTTGAATTAGGTCCTCTTTCAATGTCTCTTTCAAACTTTGATGGTACACATGTAATGAAAAATTAAAATATGTCCTGTGTGGTCTTTTAGAAAAGGCTCATTCCTTAGGAAAGCATGTGGTTATTTGATGACAAGGCAGTTATTCAAACCATTACTAGGATACCAAGCACTTTTTTTCGATTTGGCAATTATTATTTTAAAAACCATCCTTTTAGTTTCGAAAAGTGGTCCCGCATTGCTTTTGTCACTGATTATTATCCCACAATATTCATAAAGAAATTAGAACGGCAGGTCCTTAGGAGGGCAAATCATTATGATAATTTCTAAACCATCACAATCGTGTTCTTGGGAATGGAAGAAATGTTTGTTAGTTGGGGGAAACAAAGTTGCTTTTGTTGAATTCTTTGGTTTTGCAAAGAGTAAACAATCTTATAATTTACACTTGAATGTATTGATTTATTTGTATCACATGGAAGTATGTGCCACAAAATATATGTTGAAAATGAAATAGCGTAGAATTGTTTTAGTTTATAATCTAACAGGAAGAAGCCGATAAAAAAATGTTTCTTAATGCAAAAATATGCAGCTGACAAAGGTTACGACTCCCTTGTCAAAAAAACCTTCTGACACTAATGTGGAAGTATTGGCTAACTATTTTCACAGTTGCATATAAATTCTAACATTGTAAGTCTGACAGATACATCTTCCAAATGCAGATTATTAAATGTGCAATCAATGTGTGCGAAATTTGGTAAGAATGTTTGTAGAAAACTGCCAGGATTTCACGCCAATACAGGTTGTGATTCAGTAAGTTTTTTGTCTGGTCAAGAAAAAAAGCAAAGCATTCGGCTTTTTGACACGTTATGTGAAGTTTTCAGAAGGTATATTCCATCTTGTTGAAACCTTTGAATAGGTTGGTGAATAGTTGTCAAAACACTCGAGAGGTTTTCGTGTTCTATATATGGCTAAGAAATTAAAAATATCGATGAATAAAGATAAGAACGTTTTGAAATGCAAAAGATGCAATGTTAAAGCACATTAAACAAGCCAACTTTCAGACGAAGATTTGGAAATCTGCTCTTAAACACAACACTGGTCTGTTGCCAAACAACTATATGGTTGGATTGTTTAGAGCACTTTGATCAGTATCAATTTGCTAGACTAACCAGCGTTAGATGCTTTGATAATTATGATGTGCTGTGCATGTAAAGCTGGTTGTGCAAAAAAAGATGTTCATGTGTTCAACAAGGTTTATCCTGAACAGATAGCTGTATGTTTATGGTCGAAAGCTTGTAGATATAAGCATTATCAAAATGATATTGCTAACGATGACGACGAAGATGATGGAAATGATGATAATGATAATTCGGTAGATGCATGTGACCAAACTGATGATGATTCTATGGATTGACCTTCTGTGTGACCTTAAAATATGGTGATTCGATTGTTAAATTAAAAAAAAAATAGAAATCTAGAAACCCTGACAGTTTTGTGTGTTTTAATATGTGATTTATTTCATGAATATGATGTATAAATTTGTGACAGAATCTGGTTGCTTATGTTTGTGTTTCTTACCTTTAAATTTTTTTTCAACAGCCTTTATATACTTTATGCTCTATGTTTGAATGTGAAAACATATACCATTTTATCAAGAAAATTAGTACGTATGACTCTTTTCATTCAAAAACTTGACTTTTGGAAATTACCCTCCCCCTTTTATTCTTGGTCCTCTACGATTTAAAAATTAATTAAAAATTAGCCTGCGTTTTAATCAGATATGTGTTCCATTTAATAAACAGTATAGTACTGAATACTTGATTATTTTTACATTTTTCTGTAAATATGTGCAAAACAAATTGTTTGATATACCCTTAAATAAGTCCCCTTTTAACCCCTTTTGGACACTTGTTCAAAAGTCTAACACCTCTTAAAATATTCTTCAGATATTACTCTTTAAATGTATACAAAAAAATTGCGGTACCCTGGGGTGTAACACAGAACTGAATTTTTGCCCTACCAGCTGATGGACTATAGAGATTTGACAATGATATTACTAAGTTTTTCTGGTTTTCTAAGATATGATGAAATAAGTTCGTTAAGATTTAAAGATGTAGTTATACATGACAATTACTTGATTTTGTATATTAACAAAAGTAACACCGATCAGTATCGTCAAGGAAACGAAATTCTCATTTCGAAAGGTTTATCCATAGCTTGTCCATATGTTATGTTCAGAAGATATTTAGAATTAGCCAATTTCGATTTTGACTCCAATAAATATTTATTCGGACAGATTTGCAGATCAGGCAATAATTGTAAACTTATAGATAAAGATAAAAAGCTAAGCTATACGGCGGCTAGGGAGGCTTTATTAGGTAGAATAAGATTAGTTTCACCAAATTGTAATATAGGCCTACATTCATTTAGAGCCGGTGGTGCAACGGCTGCTGCAAATGCGAACGTAAACGAGAGGTGTTTGAAAAAACACAGCCGGTGGAAGTCAGACTCTAGCAAAGATCGTTACATTGTTGACTCCACAGAAAAACGTTTGCAGGTTTCGAAGAAATTGGGTTTATAATATTTGTGTATCTCTTATAATTTATTCTGGCCCCCGTTCTTTGTGTAATTTCTATCAAATACGGCGGGCTGTCGACAAATTGATATTTGTGTTTGTCTTGTTTTATGTATAGGCATATGAAGTATAGATAATACTAATATTTTCTCGCGGTTCGAAGTAAAGCGGGAAAATATTGTATTGACGTTATGGGTAATATGCGTATGGTCCAATCAGAGGGGTTGATTTAGATCCGGGTATGTAGGTATGTTTGATTTGTTTGTCACTTTCTAGCCATCGTTCGTACGTGCATGACTTAAACTTAAGTCATAATGTATATATATATATATATATTTTGAAGTATTTTATTTTTGTTCAAAATTGTTTGTTTGTCATCTCTCTCGTTATATAAGGTAAGGTCTGACTACCTTTTCCCTGAGATAGGCGTGTGCATTGTTGTCGGATACAGGTTTCCATTTTAAAAAAAATTGGTTTTTCCTGGACGGCCTCGACTATCCGTGAGGGAAATGTTGGGAAAAATTTAAGAGAGAGTGTATAGAAGCATGGAGTTGCGACATGTTTCTTATTTGTTGTTTGAAACAATATTGTATGTGTTATAATAAAATTACATCCGGCGTCCATCAAATACGGCGGGCTGTCGACAAATTGATATGTGTGTTTGTCTTGTTTTATGTATAGGCATATGAAGTATAGATAATACTGTAAGGTATCCACATCTTCATATAAAGAAGTAACAGTTCTGACAGCTCATGAAAAGGAAAAGCGAGGCTTATTAATGGAAAGTATAACACACATTGTCTACCAGGGACTCAGTTTTAAATAGAGGTGACCTCGCATAAACATATATTTTTTTTACTGTACTCGTCATCAAACATGATAGGGTGTGTCAACTCCTCGCGATATTAAGGTATATACAGATATGTCGCTGGAATGGGTTTCCTAACAACTTTGCAAATATATTACTGTCACTAGGCAGGATATTATTTCTTAATATTTGACCGGGTCAAAATTAAACGAAGTACATGAAATATAAGACGGAGCTGGAAAATTCATACTCATATCAGTGTTCTCGGGTGCAAATATTTGACTGAATGTATGATGGGAGAAATGGGTGGACACCCATATGCATTATTTCTTAATATTATAAGCTCAATATTAGAATTTCAGGGGGGACAACTGTAATTATCTAATTATTTATTTAATGTACGAACAATCTTTACTTAAAATTTGGTTCATGAGTAATGAAGATAACACATTTTTTTACTAAACATGTAACCTACACCCAGTTTTAGCCAAAGTGACACCCTACCCCTATGACTTGTCAAAGAAAATGTCACCATCTCGCCATTTGCATGCCAGAAGCAAGAATCTCCAATATGCATAATTATGCTTACCCTACATATATTGTATTTCTCCATGATAATCTTTGCACATAATTCGGGGTTTTGACCGGGGGGAGGGTATTTCCTGAGTCATTTTGAAGAGTAAAAGGGTAGCTTGGGATCCTGGCTTACTGCTCGGCAGAAGAGGCAGGCGACATACAACATGGTTTGTCAATAGCGTCATATTTTTACATATGGGCGGGAAATATTTATATTGTTACCAACTCATTGCAAATTATTTTAAATTTCATATGAAATGCAAATTTAAAAAAAATTAACTTTATTGATTAACATCTTGAATCAACTCAGTTAATAAATCGCCGAAATATAAGTTTTTGGTCGCGTGGCCGGTCTATAAGGAGGGATGGCACCAGTTGGGAATCTTATCGAAAGTCCGAACCTCGCCGATTTTATGATGTTACTATCGCGTTACTATGTAATAATCTGTTTCTCTAATGATTAAAAGAAACATTTTCTTTTTTCTAAATCCAAATCCCCTTCGAGTGCCTTCCATTTTCCACGAAGTTGTCAATTTCATTAACACCTGTAAGAACATTTTGATCATTTCAGGGGCTGAGAAAGGTTATGACCCTTTGACTCAGCCAATCATCTTCTGAGATCACCGGCAACCACACGTTGATTAAATTTTTGTATAGAATGTGTTCTAAATGGGATATATTTCCATAGAATTAGAGAAATATTTATATCTGTCATCACTATCCCATCCTGTCAAAATAAAATGGTCCGATAGTAGCATTTAAGGATTAACAGAAATCGTTTATTACTAGTACCTGGGTTTTGAAGTAATGATGTAGCCTTTTATAGACGACTATATATGGCATTAGGTATTCTCATTGTTGAAGGTCGTAAGTTGCCTATACTTGCTTAATTACATCGACTTTATTTGAACTTTGGTGGATAGTTGTCCCATTGGCAATCATACGGTTTATTAACACATCTCCTTATTGTATTAACTTTTTTTAATTCTGTCGTTTTATTCCGCTGACCAACGACTATTTCATTAACCTCGCAATTAAGATAGATCGATTACGTGGAGGGACTGAACTATTCGGGATGCATTTTTATATAGTTTCCACTTGAACGAAACGCCACCTGTCGTCTTCAGTAAACAAAATAAAACTGGGATCCTGTAAACATGCATTCTTTTTTGCGGCATTTGGTGAACATAATTGATTTAAATTACTCTTGGTATTTACTACATATGAAGGTGCTCCTACTTACAGAGAGTTTATGTATACGAAGAAGAAACCGAGCGCCATCTGTCGTCATAATGATCGTTAGTATAATACATCGACAAGATTTAACACTTTGACATTTCAAACATCGACATTTCACGAATCGACAAGTCACAAGTTACAAAACATCAATATACAAATTGATAATTTACCGATAAAAAAATTTGAAATCACACAGTTACAAGTAACAAATTGACAATTTACGAATTAACAATTTTGAAATTACAAATATGCAAGTTACAAACTGACAATTTACGCATTACGAATTATAAAATTACACAACTACAAGTTACGAATTGACAAGTTACGAATTAAGAATTTTGACACAGTTTGCTTTCCATAGTATTTTGTTTACTGACGTGGACTTCCGTTCGAGAACGAAAACTATATAAAAATGCATCCCGACTAGTTCACTCCCTCAGCGTAATCGATCTATCCTTATTGCAAGTTTATAATTAAATAGTTGTTCGTCAGTGGAATACAACGACTGGGTTATTCAGGTAAATACAATAAGGAAATATGGTAATAAACCGTATGATTGCCAATGAGACAACTATCCACCAAAGCGAAGTTCAAATAAAGTCGATGTAAACAAGTATAGGCAATCTACGATCTTCAACAATGAGAAAACCTAATACCATATAGTCGGCTATAAAAGGCTACATCACTACTGAAAAACCCAGGTACTAGTCATGTACGATTTCTAATAATAATAAAATGCTGTTATCTGACCATTTTTTTCTGACAGTAGGGCAAAGGGCTGCCATATATATATATACATGTATTAATATACATACCTTTTGAATTTTCCGGTCAAGAAGCTAAAAAATAGTCGCTACCTGATTTCCGTTCTATGAAAATTCACAACCAAAAAGACAAAAACATTCACGAGTCCCTCGGGGTCAACAGCTGTTTAACGCCCAGTCCTCTCGATATGAACCCCAACCTTTGCCACACATTTTTATAGCCCGGCAACTTTACCAAATCTAATATTTTATCGATTGGATCTTTATCTAACCGAAATGATTCACGATGTTAATCAATAAAGCTTATTGTTTGAAATTTGTATGTCATATAAAATTAAAAAAAAACATCATTTGCAACGAATTCGTAACAATATAATCCTAATATCCAATTCACAAACCATGTTGTATTCCGCCTGTCTCTTCTGTCGAGCAGTTAGTTATAATCCCAGGCTATCATTTGACTCTAAAAAGGACCCAACACATATCTATGGAACAAACCCCAAATCATGTACATTTTCATGGAGAAATAATATTAGTGTAAGCATATTGGAGATAATTGCCTCTGTCATGCAAATGGCGAGATGGCAAAATCTTTCATCTGATAAGTCAAAGGGATAGGGCGTCACTTTGGTTAAAAGTGGGTGTATTAGGGGGGAAAGGGGTAACCACGCCGCATTTTTGCGCCTGTCAGGAGCCACTTGCCTTTGTTAGTCTTGTAATATTTTAAATTCTATAGTTTATTGTGTATAATTCGGAGTTTAGTATGACGTCCATTATCACTGAACTAGTATACATATTTGTTTAGGGGTCAGTTGAAGGACTCCTCCGGGTGCAGGAGTTTCTCGCATTGAAGACTCATTGGTGGCCTTCGGCTGTTGTCAACTCTATGGTCGGGTTGTTGTCTCTTTAACACCTTCCCCATTCCCGTTCTCAATTCTATGTAGGTGACGCGTGTAGTAAACAATAAACAGTTTCATAATTTAAGGATCATGGTCATTAACAAAATATCCAGACGGGACACCTCCTGGTATATTTCGATCTATTACTAATATAACTCTTGATCTGCATCTGTATCTGTATCTGTAAGAAAACGTTGTGGATATAAATACCGGCTTCAATAAAACGGTAGAGAGAGCGCCGTCGATGTATTGACGATGCATGAGAGCAGTTTCTGAATGCCTGTCAACGCTCGGTGTACGCACTACAGTTTCTTCAAGGTGGTTTCATTCGAAAACTGTTTTTACGAAAAATGAGTAAGAAAATTGTGGTATTTTGCTCGTTGAGATCTCAAAACACTTTGTATAGTTTTTGATCTGCGGCATGTTTCTTCACAACATTTCTTGACTGATAATTGTTAAATCAGGCCCTTGGCAGCAATTTAGTGTTCTTTTTGGACGATCTTTTGTTTTTTCTAAATTGTCTGATTCTATAGCAATGAGAAACCAGCTCTTCGACCACCTGGTACAGGAATATTAGCTTCTGGCTTGAGCGTCTTGTCTGTATGTCTTGTAGTGTCAGTTTGGTGAGCGTGTTTAAGACGCAACCAACTTCTCTGGATTTGTAGTCTCCTGTTATAAATCGCACAGGGATGGTCGCTGTATTCCTTCAAGCTTATTGATGTTTGTAGATGTGTACTGGTCTCATACTAGTGACCATATGATATCCTATTATTGACCTGATCATTGAAATATATACAGTTTTCTTGCATTCCGATGGACAATATCTCAAATATCTTATCACTAATCCTAGTGTTTATTTGTCTTCTTGGCTACATTGGAAATATTGGTAGTCCATTTTAGGTCCTCGTTTAGTTTTCTGGTTCCTTTAGATTTTATTACAAAATAGTGTATAGTCAATACAGTTTTAATATGTAGTATACTTCAACATGATCAACTAAGTGACTCATTTAAAATATTTTTTATTCAGTTTGTTTTGAATTTTTTATCTACATTACTCAGGAGCCAAATAAATAAATATTGTTCTTCCATTTGGTTCTTGTATTAAAACGTCATTAGATAATTACATTCTTTTTCTGAAATATTCATATTGAAGTTATAATATTAAGGAATAATGGGTGTCAAACATTTCTCCCATTATACATTTAATCCAAAATTTGCGGCCCAGGACAATATTAGTATAAATTTGCCAGCACCGTCTTATATTTCATGTATTTAGTCTTATTTTGACCCCGTTAAACATTAAGTAGAAATTTCCTGCTAAGTGACAGTAATATATTTGCGAAATTGGTGAACAGTACAGTAAACAAACATGTTTATTTGAGGCCACCTCTTTATGAAACCGAGTCCCTGGTATACATGCCATATAAAACAATCAAATGTATTTATCTATTTGTTTTCTTTTATATGTAAGTGTTCTACATAATTGATTTAAATTACTTTGGTATATATTTTATGTGGCGGTGCACATACTTACAGGAGACTTATACACTAAAGAAAAAACCGAGCGCCATCTGTCGTCATAATGATCGTTAGCATAATACAACGATGACATTTCACACATTGACATTTAACGAATCGACAAGTTACAAATCATCAATATACAAACTGACAATTTACGAATCGACAAGTTACAAATCATCAATATACAAATTGACAATTTACGAATCGACAAGTTACAAATCATCAATATACAAATTGACAATTTACGCATCGACATGTTACATAACATCAATATACAAATATAAAATTTACAAAACGACATTTAATGAATCGATAAGTTACAAAACATCAATATACAAATTGACAAATCACACAGTGACAAGTTACAAATAGACAAGTTACGAAGTCAGGAAACAGATTAATATAAGCTAACAGCTTGTTTCTTGTTTTCCTATCAATTAGTTCACTTGTATTATTATGTAAATGACTATGTATGTACCTGAATATAATTAATAAAATATGTTTACACTAAGTTACGAATTTAGAATTTTGAACACGTTGGCTTTCCATAAATTTTGTTTACATACAGATTATTGTAAAATGTACAACCAACATAGATATAGGAAGATGTGGTATAAGGGCCACTGAGACAATTCTCCGTCCAAAACACAGTTTATAAAATTATAAAATGTCTGACTTGGAGGGTTAATATCACTTCATGAACAATTGTATCCCACTTGTTCAGCAAGTGCACTTTAGTTAGTTTACATTATAATAATGCATGTACAAAATGTAAATATATACTTTTGAAAGGTACCTGGCATATAATTTTCGTTTACTTGTCAAAAAAATGCAAATCATATGCAAATGAGCTTTACCCTGCTGGTGAAGCATATTGATTCCTTTATGAAATAGGTGGGGTATCACGAGCCGGGGTGGTCGGTTGAGGAATCGGGGAAGGGTTGGCGGTATTTGAGCAAAACGTCGTCATCAGGTGCAAAAATCGTAAAGTTTTACGATTTTTTTGTCCATATTCTTGACGTAAAGACCCCATGATGCTGGACTAGTATCCATATATAGTTTTCATGTAGAGTAGACCCAAGTGAAGAAATTGACCCCATCAGTTGTTAGTTGGAAGTAAATCTGATCTTGGTACAGCAGTCTTAAGAAGGTCAATTGGTTAAAAAAATACGATTTTTACCGATTTTGTACTTCAACTGGACTTGAAACCGGAAGTGGTCGTTTCTTGTACGTATTTCAATTACAATTATGACGTCCACAGCATGGTAAGGGTTAAGTAGTTGATGAAATTTAACCATTTGTAAACTGATGTTGCCGAAATTCAATACATTAAAATTGGCACCCATTTAGCCCAGACAAACAGGAACAAATATATATATATATAAATATTAAAATTCTTAGACTACATTTCATTTCAAATAATAACAGATCGTTGAAATAATGTTACTGTCGTTTTCAAGCCTCTGGTAATCTTCAGGTGACGATTGTACACTGTCCTTGACGACACCACCGTTGATTACGTTATAATGATGGTAAAGGGACATAAATCAAGCATGTTTACGTAGATTCATTTAATTTTGTCTGAAAGACCTTTAAAAAAGTGTGCTTCCTTGCCAGTCTTTTATATTTACTCGATTCGATCATTTTATAGAATGGAAATACGGTAAAAATTTCATTACTGCACATTTCTAAATGTTGTCTCACATCTTACATCCGTAATGTAAGATCTCTGTATGTTGTCTGTAAATACAGATGCTTTGACATATTGAATTACCAGTATGTTCTATGTTGAATTCCTTGTAGGTGCTTTATACAGTACAGTAAATAAGATTTCACGTTTTTCAATTACAATCTGTATTCGCAACAATGGGGTTTTAATATGAATATACATGTATATAGATATGTATAACAATGTTTGCACCTGTCCTAGGTCAGGAATCTGATGTACAGTGGTTGTCCTCTGATTATGTAGTTTATACGTGTTTCTCCTTTCTCGTTTTTATATAGATTAAACCTTTGGTTTCCCCATTTGAATGGTTTTACCCATTTTGGAGACCCTTTATATCTTGCTGTTCGTAGTGAGCCAAGTCTCCATGTTGAAGGCCGTACCTTGACCTATAATGCTTAACATTTTAGTATTTTTTACGTAGCTGGAGAGTTGTCTCATCGACACCCATACCCCATCATCCTATATATATATATATATATATGTATATATGAGTCTGAAAGATTGTGTAACAATACCGATAAATAGATGGAAAACAAAACACTAAAAAGTGTTGAATATCATTGCACAAAGATGGAAAAACTGAACAGATGATATAAATTATACAATGATTGCAAATATTTCGGCTCAACAAATGGCCTTCTTCGGTGACAAAAGTTTTAACAATAATGAGATATAATGTATAAGGTGTAAACATAGATCACTAATAATACAGGTAAGTTTTGGTCGATTGATTTTAATCCAAAATCCTGAATATAATAATATTAACACTAGACTGTAAATTTAATTATTTCTTTCTATTGATTCCATCTGGATAATTAAATTAATTAAATTTACAGTCTAGTGTTAATATTATTATATTCAGGATTTTGGATTAAAATCAATCGACCAAAACTTACCTGTATTATTAGTGATCTATGTTTACACCTTATACATTATATCTCATTATTGTTAAAACTTTTGTCACCGAAGAAGGCCATTTGTTGAGCCGAAATATTTGCAATCATTGTATAATTTATATCATCTGTTCAGTTTTTCCATCTTTGTGCAATGATATTCAACACTTTTTAGTGTTTTGTTTTCCATCTATTTATCGGTATTGTTACACAATCTTTCAGACTCATATAATTTTTCCTGTTTGTGTAGTATTGTCAATTTTGATGATCCAATACCTATTAAGTTTACTGGTTGGTAGATTCTTATAGACTCTATATATGTATATATATACATAATTTTAATCTCATTAGGTGAATACACTTTTTGTCATTACAATGATAGCAGTATTAACTTACGTTGTGCTGAAACACTCAACAGAACAGTGGTCATTTATAACAGTAATAACATGTTTGCTTCACTCAACAGAACAGTGGTCATTTATAACAGTAATAACATGTCTGAAACATTCAACAGAACATTGGCCATTGATAATAGTAATAACATGTCTGCTTCACTCAACAGAACAGTGGTCATTGATAGCATTAATAACATGTCTGCTGCCGTGTTTACAATGTACAACAAACAGGTATAGTCAGCACATAAACTTTTCTAAAATATATGGTAAAGGGAAAATATGCCATTTAAAATTATTTTTTTTCAAATTTAAACGAAACGTCGGAAGTCAACGAGAGACGTACTAATATAGTTTACAATGTACAACAAGCAGGTATAGTCAGCACTTAAACTTTTCTAAAATATATGGTAAAGGAAATTTATGCCATTAATATTATTTTATCAATTTTAAATGTAAACGTCAGAAGTCAACAAGAGACTGACTAATATAGAATCTGCTATTATAATCTTTTAGATACAATAACGTATTAATATAAAAAAAAAGAGCCTGTTACGGCTACATCAAACATTTCACGTGTAAATGATTGACTGTTATCATTTCCAAGTATAGTGACCAAGAAATAAATGTGTTGGTAACTGCGGACAACAAACAGTCTGCATTTAACGTTATTGTTTTATTAAAAACAATAGTAAAGTTATCAGTAAGATTTTACAATAATTTAAAATTATTTGTTATTCACCTTTTAGAATTCACTAGTTTGAAAAACGTATGTCATTTTAATTGAAAACGTACAACCAAAATAATGTTTAACACTGTATACAATCAACCAATATCAAATGAATGAACTAACAAACATTGATTTAAAGCATGGAATTGATATTTTTTATTCAAATTCTAGAGCAATTTCGATGTTAGAATAAGGCAGTATGTCGCCAACACTGTCATATTGACAATATAATCATTATGAACAATACAGTATTTTCAACTGTATACTGTATATCATTGATATTTTCTACTTTTCAACTTTATAATGAACGGAATTTTTTTTTTTTTCTAATTTAAACATGGAGAATAATTAAACATTATAAAACGGTCATAGTAAATTTTGTTTAAAGAGCTGAACGTTACCATTTCTTTCATTTATTGTATCAACATAAACGCATACCTACACAATATTCTTTACAATTATGATGCATTCAATAAATATCATTAGTTTGACTATATTCTAAATGAAATACAAAAAGGAAAATAGACATACCTTTTATAAATGGTCTATGAACCCTACAGTTTATTCTTAATCAGTTGATGTTGCAGTGTATCGATGTATAGCTGAGACCTAGCCACGCATACATTACCAACAACTTAAAATCTTCACCAATGTAATGATAATTGGGATGGAGTACCATTTTAAGGCTAACATTAATTTAAATAGTCACTTAAACATGAGTCTCCTCAGTCGAAAACATCAAGGAAAACACTTAACAAAATGATGAGTGTAAAACTTATCCCAATAATTATGTATCTTTTAATATTATTTACCTGTCATCGAACTAAACTTCTACACTCTTATTGGCGGATAAATAACCTATACTTCGAAGTTAAATACATTGACGTTAAAGTTTGATTTAGTTCTAATTTTGAAAGAATGATTTATTTATCGAAGCAAAGACGCATATACGTCAAATTATTGAATATTGTATAGTGTTCTCATAATTCTGGAAAGATCGATTAACTTTTGTGTAATAACACATGACATATGAAGATTTACCATTTCATGGTTATCCAAAATAAAAATCAAGTTGTTGGTTTTGTTCAACATTTTTCCAGTGAAAAGAATTTTTAAAGTTAACTTTACGATAAGGGATTCAAAATATTGATGTACAGTAACCGATTGAAAGTGTTGCAATCGTTTACGCCATAACGTCTTTGTCAAAAGGACAAGGAAGCTATTTAAACAAGAGTTCCAAATGATAAAATTGAAATCATCCCTTCGTAAATTTTACGGACGCCATCACGAGTTTGTTGACCGTTATGGAATAACCGTTTCACAGATGATATCGGATATGTTCCTTATGTCGTAACTACAATATCCTTTCCCTTTTCACGAATGTGACCTACCGAATTAGACTATTTACCGGATTTGTAATAACATAAGCAACACGACGGGTGCCACACGTTGAGCAGGATCTGCTTGTCTTTCCGGAGCACCTGAGATCACCTTAAGTCTTTGGTTGGGTTGGTGCTGCTAAGTCTTTAGTTATCTATGTTGTGTCTTTTGTACTATTATTTGTTTGTTTGTCTTTTTTATTTTTAGCAATGACGTTGTCAGTTTATTTTCTATCTATGAGTTTGACTCTCCCTCTGATATCTTTCGTCCCTCTTTTATCTCATTGGCAATTGTACCACATTTCATATATACCCAATAGTTATCTGATCTTTCTTTATAGACGAGGGATTTCCAACCAATCTATCTTACACAGTAGCTTAAACGCTTCGTGTTGTCTTTATACACCTAATTGAGAGTTTACGCAATGTCTGGTTTCATTCCATACTTCTTTATTTCACATTTCGGGTTACATTTTATTTTTTAACAAGAGTTATAAGTCAATTTTTATTGACGTTTGGTTGATGTTATATTCATAGTCATTCGATACATTGTCCCTAGTGATATCCTGATGTGTAGATACATTTGCATTCTGTACTGATACTTTTATTTGATCACTAAATGTAAACATCTTTTCTATTCTTTCATTGTCATTATACCATTGATCATGACCGTAAAATCGTAATTAGATAATAAAATATTAATGGTCCACAGGTATTTTTAAAATACAGGTGTACGATAATAAGTGTTTATTTTATCTGAAAGAGATGTTTGGTGTACTACAATGTATTATTTATATTTATCCTGCATTTGGTGTTCTACTGTACATATACAGCCCTACAGATATCGCTATGCTGTATCTGTATACTATACAGATATCGCTTTAAAGCTCCGCCCACTACCTGACTGAGTATTGTATGAACCTGCGTGACCTCAGAATGTGTATTGCTGTTGCATTTCAATGACGTATAAATTGTGAATTAGCAATCATTTTTATACGTTCTGTTTCTTTTCAAACTTTTCTTAAGAGCAATAAGAATCACACCAATTTTCTGTTAACATACACAAATAAACAACAGATATTTTTTTCTAAAAGACAACTAACGATTTCAAAACTTTAATGTGCATGATTGTGCAACAAAAACAACCATGTCAATTTCAGCACGCATGTTTAGTGAATGTCGAGTCTGAAGCGTAGGACAACTCGTACACTCCTGATTCAAATTAGACAATGCTTCGTTTTTTGTTTTTACTGTTAAAATTAGTTGTTATGTTAAAGTAGATAATTATTCATCTAGAGCGATGTATTATTGTTGACCATTTGAGATTTTCCTTTTGCGAACCCGTCTTCAGCTGAATGCAGAGATTGGTTCGATTACTTTCAATGCAATTGATTAAATTACAATTACTTTGTCATTTGTACGATTAAATTTAATTAATGATTACATCATTTCTGAAAGTGTCTGAATAAATTGATGATAACATTGGCAAAGTAATCATGATTACATCTGATTACAATGAATTTTAAAAACAAAAATATTTTGAATGAAGTGAATGCATAAAAATTTAATATACTATAGCATTTTTAGAAAGTACTATGTTTCATATATTATAAAATGATAACTTTTAACTTCATCTATTTAATAAATCAAAAAGTTCACTACATACATGAACATTGTGTCACGGGTTTTTAATCCATTACACTTTGTCATCTTTGATCTCTGAGTTATTTTGACCTCAATTGAATAAAGCTTGATAAAGAGTTTGCTCTTTGTCTTCTAACCTCTTCCAGACTTATATGTATTTCAAGGTCAGTTTATGGAAGTTGAAATATGGATGAAATAAAGTTACCAGTAAAAATCTATATAAAATTTCAATAAAATTGTTTATTCAAATTGTAAACAAAATACAAGTACGAAACATCATTGCATTTTACATGTCCAGTCCAAATACATAATAATTCGTCCTGAATATGCATGAAATATTTACCACTGGACGTTAAGCAACCAACAATCAATCAACCAAATGCATATAAAATTTTGCTTATTAGAGAATTTGTTGTCCTACAGCTATACTCAATTGGTAATTGCAATAAAAACAAACCTTAATTGGTTTCCTACCTGTCAATTCAAAGTTGACAATAGTTATCAAAAGTACCAGGATTATAATTTTATACGCCAGACGCGCGTTTCGTCTACATAAGACTCATCAGTGACGCTCAGATCAAAATAGTTTAAAAGCCAAATCAATACAAAGTTGAAGAGCATTGAGGATCCAAAATACCTAAAAGTTGTGCCAAATACGGCTAAGATAATCTACTCCTGGGGTAAGAAAATCCTTAGTTTTTCGAAAAATTCAAGGTTTTGTAAACAGAAAATTTATAAAAATGACCATATAATTGATATTCATGTCAACACCGAAGTGCTGACTACTGGGCTGGTGATACCCTCGGGGACGAAACGTCCACCAGCAGTGGCATCGACCCAGTGGTGTAAATAGTTATCAAAAGTACCAGGATTATAATTTTATACGCCAGACGCGCGTTTCGTCTACATAAGACTCATCAGTGACGCTCAGATCAAAATAGTTTAAAAGCCAAATCAATACAAAGTTGAAGAGCATTGAGGATCCAAAATACCTAAAAGTTGTGCCAAATACGGCTAAGATAATCTACTCCTGGGGTAAGAAAATCCTTAGTTTTTCGAAAAATTCAAGGTTTTGTAAACAGAAAATTTATAAAAATGACCATATAATTGATATTCATGTCAACACCGAAGTGCTGACTACTGGGCTGGTGATACCCTCGGGGACGAAACGTCCACCAGCAGTGGCATCGACCCAGTGGTGTAAATAGTTATCAAAAGTACCAGGATTATAATTTTATACGCCAGACGCGCGTTTCGTCTACATAAGACTCATCAGTGACGCTCAGATCAAAATAGTTTAAAAGCCAAATCAATACAAAGTTGAAGAGCATTGAGGATCCAAAATACCTAAAAGTTGTGCCAAATACGGCTAAGATAATCTACTCCTGGGGTAAGAAAATCCTTAGTTTTTCGAAAAATTCAAGGTTTTGTAAACAGAAAATTTATAAAAATGACCATATAATTGATATTCATGTCAACACCGAAGTGCTGACTACTGGGCTGGTGATACCCTCGGGGACGAAACGTCCACCAGCAGTGGCATCGACCCAGTGGTGTAAATAGTTATCAAAAGTACCAGGATTATAATTTTATACGCCAGACGCGCGTTTCGTCTACATAAGACTCATCAGTGACGCTCAGATCAAAATAGTTTAAAAGCCAAATCAATACAAAGTTGAAGAGCATTGAGGATCCAAAATACCTAAAAGTTGTGCCAAATACGGCTAAGATAATCTACTCCTGGGGTAAGAAAATCCTTAGTTTTTCGAAAAATTCAAGGTTTTGTAAACAGAAAATTTATAAAAATGACCATATAATTGATATTCATGTCAACACCGAAGTGCTGACTACTGGGCTGGTGATACCCTCGGGGACGAAACGTCCACCAGCAGTGGCATCGACCCAGTGGTGTAAATAGTTATCAAAAGTACCAGGATTATAATTTTATACGCCAGACGCGCGTTTCGTCTACATAAGACTCATCAGTGACGCTCAGATCAAAATAGTCACAATATTAACAAAAGATTATAAAAGAGGGACGAAAGATACCAAAGGGACAGTCAAACTCATAAATCTAAAACAAACTGACAACGCCATGGCTAAAAATGAAAAAAGACAAACAGATAAACAATAGTACACATGACACAACATCGAAAACTAAAGAATAAACAACACGAACCCCACCAAAAACTAGGGGTGATCTCAGGTGCTCCGGAAGGATAAGCAGATCCTGCTCCACATGTAGCACCCGTCGTGTTGCTTATGTGATTACAAATCCGGTAAATAGTCTAATTCGGTAGGTCACATTCATGAAAGGGTTAAAGAGAAGTATTACTAGAATATAACAATTATTATCAAATATATATATATGTACATCTTTAAATTGTCAATATATGTACAATATCTTTTACCAAGGCCAAAGACATAATTAAGTCTTTCCACTTTTCTGTGGAAAGACTTATTGTTTTTCTTCTGATTATTATTATTTTTTTTTTTTCCGCCAAATTTTGTTCTTGCGATAAATGTTTGTTTCGCAATATGTCGCTTAGACATTTCTCATATGATATCGTATAGTTTATGCGCTTTTAAATTTCACCTTGCTAAGGCGAACCATTTTCTTTGTAAGAGTTATCTCCCTATTCACTGTTTATCATCTGTGTGCATCTCCTTCGTAACAAAAAAAGATAGCGACAAAATTCCTTTTACAAATTGTTCGTTACATCCTCAGAAATTTTTGGCTAATTTGGATCGAAGCGATTCGATGAAATTTTATAGGAGTTATCTACCTTAACAAAATAAATTTGTCGGTATGTTTTTTTAACTCATGAACCGTTAACCGTATAACCCTGGAATGTTTTTATTTGAGTCCCCTGATTCCTAACTTAGAAAATTAGGTCAAGGTCAAAGGTCAAGGTCATATTTTAGATTTTCATATGTCTTTGATTTCCCTATAATTCTTGAATGGTTATAGATACAGAAAATTTAAGCAGTGAAAAATGTTAAGTACTTCAAGGGGCAACTTTTTTACATTATGACTATATTGATTTTACCATCATGTAAGGGACATAACTCCCATCGATGGTTTTTAAAAAGCCATTTTTAGGCAAAACTCTTAAACAAAAGGTCCTTGACCCATAGGGTCTTTTGCAATGACCTTGTGGAGCAATGACCTTGACGAAGGTCACAAGGTCAAAGGTCAAAGTCATCAAATTATGTGGTTTTGGCACTATTTAAACAGTTTTATGTGTGTTTGAATTTCAACCAACCAACCAACCAACCAACCAACCAACCAACCAACCAACCAATCAATCAATCAATCAATCAATCAATCAATCAATCAATCAATCAATGTTTCCGTTTCATGTGTTTGATACGGGATTCAAGGTCTCTTTTTTCCGCTTGTTTTAATTGAGCCTATCAAACGTGTTTAACAAACATGTTTAACCAATATGTTTAACCAACGTGTTTAACCAACATGTTTAACCAACGTGTTTAACCAACCAACCAACCAACCAACCAACCAATCAACCAATCAATGCATGTTTCCGTTTCATGTGTTAAAAACGGGATCCAAGATGGGTTTTTTTCTCGCTCGTTTAAATTGAGCCTATCTAACGTGTTTAACCAGCCAACGTGTTTAACCAACGTGTTTAACCAACATGTTTAACCAACCAACCACCCAACCAATCAATCAATCAATCAATGCATGTTTCCGTTTCATGTGTTAAATACGGGATCCAAGATGGTTTTTTTTTTCGCTTGTTTAAATTGAGCCTATCCAACGTGTTTAACCAGCCAACGTGTTTAACCAATATGTTTAACCAACGTGTTTAACCAATATGTTTAACCAACATGTTTAACCAACGTGTTTAACCAACCAACCAACCAACCAACCAACCAATCAATCAATAAATGCATGTTTCCGTTTCATGTGTTAAATACGGGATCCAATTTTAGCCTATCCAATGTGTTTAACCAACGTGTTTAACCAACGTGTTTAACCAACCAACCAACCAACCAACCAACCAATCAATCAATCAATGCATGTTTCCGTTTCATGTGTTAAATACGGGATCCGAGATGGTTTTTTTTTCGCTTGTTAAAATTGAGCCTATCAAACGTGTTTAACCAGCCAACGTGTTTAAACTACGTGTTTAACCAACATTTTTTAACCAACATGTTTAACCAACGTGTTTAACCAACCAACCAACCAACCAATAAATCAATGCATGTTTCCGTTTCATGTGTTAAATACGGGATCCAAGATGGTTTGTTTCGCTTGTTTAAATTGAGCCTATCAAACGTGTTTAACCAGCCAACTTTTTTAACCAACGTGTTTAACCAACATGTTTAACCAACGTGTTTAACCAACCAACCAACCAACCAATCAACCAATCAATGCATGTTTCCGTTTCATGTGTTAAAAACGGGATCCAAGATGTTTTTTTTCTAGCTTGTTTAAATTGAGCCTATCCAACGTGTTTAACCAACGTGTTTAACCAACATGTTTAACCAACGTGTTTAACCAACCAACCAACCAATCAATCACTTAATGTATGTTTCCGTGTCATGCGTTTAATACGGGATGCAAGGTCTCTTGAGGTTTTTTTCCCTTGTTCTAAGTGACCCTATCAAACTTGTTTAATCAACCAACCAACAAACCAACCAACCAACCAACCAACCAATCAATCAATCAACCAACTAATCAATCAATCAATATGTATGACTGTCTATTTATGACAGTTTATTGAAGGAACAAACTCTCAATTATTCAAGAAAATTTTTATTTTATTATTGTTCATACGTCTTTTCTGAAAAAAAATCCACATATTCTCTGAAACTACAAGTCCAATCGACCTGAAAATTTGCAGTCAGCAGGGCATACATGTACTGAAGGTTCATAAAAAAACTTTTTGCAGATATCTCTCAAGACTTTTCCTAGAAAAAAGAAATGGCAATGCCGTAAAAATCGCTTGCTAGGTCCGTAAATCTCAGTAAAAACCTACAATAAAATGTCCGCTCCGAGATTGACATACTAATCTGTGTTACAAACAGGTGCTGAAAAATGGACATTATCAAAAAATAATCATTAAATGTGTTTTAAAGTTACACCGGATCGATTAAATCCAAAACATGCACTGCTGGTCAACTGTGATCAAAATGTCAATTTCCTACAATGACAAAAGAAATTACATTGTGTACATTCCATCTCTAGACATGTTGTCTGTTCAAGGTCCCGACCTAAAAAGAAATTAAAAGACTAAGTTTTTCTTAATATAAACCCGCGTCACGTGATGTCTCCTCAATCTTGCGCGCGCGCTGTATCTAAAATAAAAGAAAAACTTTCCAAACTAAACATGAAACTTCTCCGGTAACATAATAATATAGACCCTTTACAAAAACAAACAAATAAACAAATACCTCCCCCCCCCCCTTTTCCAAATCAATCAATAAAAAAAAAACAATTATCCATTCATCAGAGGGGAAAGACTGCCTAACAATTGTTTTCAAAACAATTGCTTTATATTTGTATTTATATGTCTCTTCTTATGCTAATGCTGTAACAATTTATTTTTTTACTGAAGTATACACATTAATATACATGCTTTATAAAGTAAACAAAACTATCTTAACCATGTTAACATGCCTAATATTTATTAAATAAGAATAACAAAAGGGTTCATTTCTTTACCATAAACAGTTAAAAAAAATGCATTGTAATCAGAATGTGTTTTGAAAAGTAATTGATTAAATTAAATTACATGTAATCAGTTTTTTGGCTGATTAATGATTACAGTGATTACTTGAAAAATTGTAATCAATTACAGCTGATTATTGATTACAATTACAATTACCCCAAGTCTGGCTGAATGTGTGATTACTGTAACGTATAACTACACGGGTCTAAATGTACAAACACAAAAAATATACAGAATTAATTGCAGGATGAAGACAATAACTGTTTAGTGTCTTTAAGTATCAGCTTTATTTGTACTCGGCTCGAAACAGGTGCAATAGCTCGCTAAAAGCTCGCATACACCTTGTTTCCTAGCCTCGTACAAATACAGTTGATATTTAAAGACACTAAACAGTTATTGTCTATATTAAAAAGTAGTTTCAAAGTCATATATATATACATGTATATATAAAGAACATACGAAAAAAAGATATGGAGGATTCATTTGAATTCCTTTGGATGAATAAGCCTCTCCTGCAATGCACCCATGTAAATTAAAGCGAGTACATCTTTAGTAGAGACTTTGTAAACGGCAATTCGAAACAATTGGTAGCTTTACAGATCTACTGACCATAAATGTGTTTTACTAAAAACTCTTAGCAAAACTTGTGTTTCGGAAAACAAAATCACTCATCGTAAACAGTTGAGGAAAACAACTTGGGAAGCTAAAATGTCTTAATTTTTTCCAATTCTGCATCGGAAACCTAACAGGAGGTGTTATTTCGTATAAAATGGTTAAGTACTGGTCAAGTACAAATTAAGACTGTTAAATATGGTTAAGACTATAGTTGAGTTTATCAAGTAAATTTCAGACCAATTCAGACTGTCGATTACAAATATAGGCCATTTCAGACTTTTACTGGTTTGTAGTGTAATATAGTCCATGTTTGATTTTTTTTAAATAAAAGAAAATATTTACACTGAAACAAAAAAAACACCTTGTTTTACAGATTTCAAATTGATAAAACCATACAAGGTTTTCTTGATGTATCTGCAATTCTATCAATCAAACGTTCACTTTATATAAAGAGTGTCGTAATTGGATTTTCTTTACTTGCAATTGTATTTATTCATCATTTGGCAATTGAGTCTATTATTCATTTCCGATAAACATCTCAATTATTGACATTCGAGCATCAAGTTATTATACTATTAGTGTTTCCTTACATACTCTATTTGGTAAACCGCTCACTCGATACTCTTAAATGAGTTGTTAAACTCAAGAGGGCATTGAGCAAGAAAGCCAAATCCCTTTTTCGTACATTTGTATCACACATACATACTCTTGCATTTAAATGCACAGAGTACTCAGTCATTACATTTTCGTAAAATAACACAGATTGCATATACTTTATTTTCTATATGTTCATCTAATATATATCAAAATATATTACTGATTACAAATAGGTCGATGTTTGTGATTGGAAAACAACACAGAGATGTAAGTATATATACAGGAAACTACCGGGGTATATACGACGTTTTAATTCCCAAATTGGAACCTCAAAAACGTCATCATAACACCGGTTACTACGGCTTAGAGCTTATATCCCCTTCGCCTTCGAATAAGGGGATATAAACTCTATGCCGGGAATGTCACAGTATATACCCTATCTGAGACCTGAATAACATATAATATAAACTTTATGTCTCAGAATATGTCTCATTGGCACTCACACCACATCTCCCTATATCTATTTAACAGAGTTCCATATCTTGGTTATACATGTTATATATATATATATTGTTAATGATTTAGTTGTTGACGTATGTTGTGTTTATCTGGTCATATACTCCTGACGTGGAATCATTCGTGAGATCCTCATATGGAGATACATTTTCCATTCTAACATTGTCATTAAGTTGGTTGTCATGACTACAAAATAAAAACGTGTTTTTTTATATCAAATGCCTAAACATATTTGTACTTTATAATTTCTGACATTATTACTTTTATACATTCTTATCTATCGTGTCCTTGGAAGGTTTCAATTTCAGTGACCATAACACATCTTAAAAATTATGCGATGCACTCATGATGAAATGCGTTGAAATAAATTTGTTTTGCTCAACGTTAAAACTAGTTATCTGCAATATTAATAAGGTAGAGATATAAACATCAAACAAAAAAAATCACAAAACAATTAATGCATTATAAAATATGACATACGTACATAGCTTGACGTAGATGATAAATAAGGAGCACCCTGTGGAAAAATCAAGATACTTTTTCGTCATCATTGAAGAACGACATTTAAATTATTTATTTAAATCCAGAATTTAAACCCATGACGTTGATGAATAGCGGACATATCAATTTACTCTTATTTTTCCATTGATGTGTACTCGAAGCGTTTACAGAACGTCTTATTTGAATAATTATTACCTTGCATACTTTTGTGATTTCTGCGTTACATTATCTTTGCCTTTGTCTATAAAAAGATAAACAATTGTTATAAACAAGGGAAACATACAAACATAGAATTCTTTTCAAGTTAATTCATTAAAAGTATTGCTAACTACTTTCGAAGCCATAGTATTTATAGTGTACTTCATATTACGTAATATCAACATATAGTTTTGCATGCTTATACTATGATGGAGCGTTTCCATGTAACTTTACACTGATATCACTGGTCACTTATTAGTTGCCCGTCATGATTTATCATATTAAAACATTGCATGAATAACAGAAATAAGTTACATAGATTCACTATCGCCCTACTCATCCGAATTTAAAGTAGTTCTACTTTTATTTCATTTAGCTATAAACAAATCGAACACAGAAATAAGATTAATTGCTCGCAGTAATATAATATTTCTCTTGCAATACATCATGATTTTCTTGATAGAGGGTTGTTGCTCACAAGGAATGCTATTAGACCAAGAGTTCCAAATGGTTAAGTTGAAATCATCCTTCGTTAATTTTACGGACGCCATCACGAGTTGGTTGACCGTTATGGAATAACCGTTTCACAAATGATATCGGATATGTTCCTTACGTTGTAACTACAATCCCCTTCCCTTTCATTAATGTGACTTACCGAATTAGACTATTTAACAGATTTGTTATCACATAAGCAACACGACGGGTGCCACATGTGGAGCAGGATCTGCTTACCCTTCCGGAGCACCTGGTATCACCCCTAGCTTTTTGGTTGGTTTCGTATTATTTATTCTTTTGTTTTCTATGTTGTGTCATGTGTGCTGTTTCTGTGTTTTTTTTTCATTTTTAGCCAAGGCGTTGTCAGTTTGTTTTAGATTAATGAGTTTGACTGTCCCTTTGGTATCTTTCGCTCCTCTTTTATTTAACTTTCTTGAATAAAGGAAAATCTCAAATACTGAACTCCGAGGAAAATTCAGGACAGAAAGTCCCCAACCAAATGGCAAAATTAAATGATAAAACACATCAAACGAATGGACAATAACTGTCGTATTCCTTACATGGTACAGTCATTTTCAAATGTAGAACTGATTTCTTCCATTCAAACAACATATAAACACATGTAATGAACATAGCAGCAACTATATTTATCTTATTTGACTTACTTCAATGAGGTTTTACTGCGAGCACCTTTGGTATTAATACATTTACATGCTAAACTGTGTATAGTATGTAACAAAAACCTGCCGTATAAAGCACTCAAAATGTTCTAGTTATAATACTAGCTATCTATATATAAATCCAAAACATATTAGCCGAAATAAAATATACTTGAATACCGTACCTTCTTTTTCGCGTAGTTGTCGCTTTTTCATTACTAAAAAACAAACTACAGGTGCTATTAGAGCACCTAACATAAAACCGCCAATAAAAAGACCAATCTGAGCTGGTAATGGGAAGCTCTCTTCTTCCCTTTTTACAGAGACTAATCGAAATAAAATTAAAATATAATTATGTTCAATTCAAGGACTTCCTGTTTATCAAATCATTGTCAACATATAACTTTATGATAAATATAAGCACAAAATAAATACTCATTTGATGATACAATCGAAACGAGGCATCGCTAGCCCAGTTGCTATAAATACTCGTTGAATATTGACAAATTACAGATGACCACCCTGACGTGCGTTCCGCGTTCATAAAAAAAAGTGTATGAACAAACACAACTATTTAGTAAAAAGTAAATCACAAGAATACTGAACTCTGAGGAAAATTCAAAATGGAAAGCCCCTTATCACATGGCAAAATCAAATGATAAAACAGATCTAACGAATGGACAACAACTGTCATATTCCTGACTTGGTACAGGCATTTTCAAATTAAGAAAATGGTGGATTGAACCTGATTTATAGCGCTTAACCTCTCAACTGTATAACAGTCGCATCAAATTCCGTTAATTTTACAACGATGGGTGAACAAAACAGACATATTCAGTAAAATAGTCAAATTATGGTTACAGCAGTCATCACTGTGTTACAATCTCAAAACAAACGAACATTTTAAAAAAAGCACAAGACGCATCTATCAAATTAATAAAACACATTCATTGTTTGGCGTGTTTGGGAAACAATACCATAATGACGCGATCTTTAAAAGTATAAAGTCACGTTATCAGAGCCAAAGACATGCAAAAATTCGCATATACAAAACACACCAGCAAAAATGAAAGTTAATACAAACACATTGACGGGATGTATAAGTACCGTGCCACGGCCAAATGGATATCACATAAAACAGACCAAACAGTAAAAGTAATACATGTAATAGTAATAATCGAACAAAGACAAATAAAGGTAAATATTACACGTAGTTAAGATGATACACAATGTCAGAACGCAGAATCTATACACCAAGACCATCATGTATTATTTGTGAAGTTGATACGGAATATTTATCAACAAGGTATTGGTGCCTACCGATAACTTTTTTTTGAAAAAGGACGAGACGTTGTTTGACATACCCCTGGTTCATCAACTTTCTGTTCCGACACTGGGACGTTTTACAAAGTCTGAGTAGGAACTGTAAGCTCTTGAATATCGAATAAGTTGTGAAATGTATATCCAATATGCAGGTGAAGTTGGTATATTGCTACTAAGGTTGGGGGAATTGATAATTTCAAAACTAAAATTGTCTCGTTTGTCATATCTTCTTGTACTGCGATGACTGTGTATTTCAAATTCGAGATATAAATCTGAACATAAGAAAGAGGAAGCCGTGTCTGTTGTTTCTTTAATTTCTAGTTCTTAGGGATATATTAATTGAACCCAATTAGTAAAGTTTGGTCGTTAATGAAAAGAACATCATCAATATATCTGGAAGTGAAATTAAATAATCTGGCTTCTTTGATCTTCTTGTTTTTGACTAGTGTTTAAAGAAACTCGTTCCCATAGGAATGCCGACAATTTGTTGAAAAGTCTACATCCAAATTCAACAAATATGTTGTCGATAAGAAACTCAATCATCATACTGATCACTTGTTCCTCTGTGTAGCATGTTTTACACTTTTTTCACTATTAACTGATGATCGAATATTGGCAAAAAAAATATCTTCCTATTACTAGTATAATATTAAATCCATAATAACAACAGCAATTATAGATTGAGATAGAGAAACTTACCTTGAGAACAGTTGAATCCTTGTAATCCACGTACGCATCCACCATGGCACTCTCCTGTTCCATGATCACATGGTTGGTACATGCAAAATGATGAGCATATCTGAAGACAATTATTACCATAAAATCCACCATCACAGGCTGTAACATGATTTACATTGGAATGTAAGCATACTTATTTCTAAACTGGTCTGACATCCCATCTAAAGCTTCGCATCGACGGAAAGGGTTGGAGCATTGACATTAATTGGTAGAGTCTTACAAATCCAACGATTGGCTACCAAATTGACCAATTATACTGACAGGAACTTGGCCTCAAACGTTGATAGCATCATTGCATGTGAGGGAACGCTTGGTCATTTACAATTCCGTTTTGAAAGCTGTTAGACGCCATTTTGTGATTTCAAAAGAGAAAGCCAATTATAATAACCAACCCTTCTACTCCTTTGAAAATAGTGTTTATTTCTTATATAGAATACTATGATGTTATGATGGTATGATTAATTACCTTTAACCGCAAATATTATGTTATGTTATTTAATTAACTGCAAATGAACTCAAACTCCTTGTAGATAAAGGTATGTTTTTTTTATAAGACTGAAACTTGGTATAATGCCTGTCTGTTTTTTCGGAGGTTGGATTTGTCTCTCTTTAGCTTACTCGATTCTATTGCTTTTCCCTATGTTCGGTATGAGAATTTAGGTGTCAAATATGAATGTTTCTGCATACGGATTATATATCTCATAATTGCTATGATATTCCCGACTTTGTCTTTCCTATCATGATTTCCTTTATAGAGGGTGGCTGCTAACAAGGAAACTATTAAACTAAAAATTCCAAATGGTGAAGTTGAAATCATGCATTCTTAAATTCTACGGACACCATCACGAGTTGGTTGAACGGTATAGAATAACCGTTTCACTGATGCTATCGGATACGTTCCGTATGTCGTAACTACAACCCACTTCCATTTTCACCACGAATGTGACCTACCGACTAAGAATATGAGCAACACGACGGGTTCCATATGTGGAGCAGGATCTGCTAACCTTCTGGGAGCACATGAGATCAACAGGTTTTGACGAGGTTGATTATGCTTAGTATTAAGATTTCTTTGTTGTGTCTTTTGTACTAATATTTGTCTGTGTGTCTTTTTATATTTTAGCCATGGTGTTGTCAGTTTATTTTCTATCTATTTGTATGACTGTTCCTCTAGTATCTGTCGCCTCTCTTTAGTTACTTATTTAATATGCTGATTTTAAGCGAACAATACCACATCTCAAAGTTTTTCATAGATGTGAAAGTTAAAAAAAAAAAATAGATAATTAAATTTCATATTCAAAAAAGACGCATTGCAAATGTTTCGTTATGTATATGCTCATTTTGAACGGTTAAATCGTATCGTTTTCCGAATTTGCAACACCGCACATGACAATGTTTGACAAGAGTATATATGTATTCACAAAATTAAGAAAAAGTGAAAAAATGTAACTATATTCTTCTCTAGTCTTTTATATTTAAAAAAGAACCAAAGGACATGGGGTATCGTTTTACACACAAAAGAAAGTACATGCACATCAAACACACCTTTATTTTAGATCCTAAATATTTTAGTCCTTGTTAAGTTATTGTTATTGTTGAAGGCGATGTGGTGGCAATACGAAACGCAAAATTAAGAATACCTTATTAGCGGTTATATATCTACTACCTTTACTGCTTGCGACATTATATTAAAGTTTATTCCTCAATCGACTCTCAATGTAAATCTTTAGATTAAATTCATCATATGATATATCCTGCATGGTATATATATGAATCCATTATTTTAAGCTGTATTATAAAACGTAGGGCAAAACAATCTTTTCAGAATTATTTTGATTACCGTGACAGACCGCGAGAACTTTTTCATAGAATAAATGCCTCAAGTCAGAAATTATAATTGGGACATACTGCATTCAATAAATCTTTTTCTAGATAAATATTGTATTTCAATTTCTGTACTTTTGGTAAATAACTCATATTTATGATTCTCTTATTTTTTGATAACTTGTTACTTTTATTAGTTATACATGTACATTTGTATAAATAAAATACATTCTGAGGCAAAATTAGTAATATTTTTCAAAGGAGTCTCAGATAAACTATATAAAACATGTAAAAAGGTACTGATAACACTCCACAGAAAACTTCGAACGGAAAAACATGAATAAAACCTTGTTGTGAATTTATGTTTCAAAAATGTAGTCAGTTACGTTGTTGAAATATAAATATATATCATTTGAATATTCTCAGTACGAATTTGTTTGTGCAAATTACAAATTATTTCTCTCTCCTGTAATTATTTTCAATCTGAGTGCATGCAGTCATATTCGTACAAATTCGATTCTCTATATCGATGAATGTGACATAATCACCCATACAGTTTTGAGTTAATGAACTGCTATTTTTTTTCTTATCTATCAACATGAAAAAACAAAAAACAAACTTTGAGTGCAATTGAATCCCTGCCATCCTGTATGACACTCGAAGCATTCTCCAGACACTTCATTGCAATGTTGATTCAAACAGTTTGTTGAACATTTCTCAAGACAATCTTTACCGTAGGTACCAGTTTGGCATGCTGTGGACATTGTGAAGTTTGCAATAATATACTGTCATATCATTATACTGCATTCTTTTAACTGACAAAACTTGTTTTCTACTAATATAAACTGCATGCAATAAAAAAAAATCCAGAAGTGCAGATGACGGTTTAGCAAAGTTGACGTATTCACAAATACGATTGTTACTGATTTCAATGCACACAGTGCAATTTTGGATAAAAAATATCTCGCCACCGATGGCAATTATCATGACAAGAAACAATTTTAGAATTAAAAGTTCATTTCGTATCTTCAAGTCCAAAAATGTTTTAGTATTGAGCCCATAACCTTCACATGTGTTCTAAAGATATAGATGGATGAATAAATTTGATATTTTTATGTAAAGTACAGTTTGATACATATACAAGAAATATAATATATCACAGTTTTAAACATATGCAGTCAACATGCTTATTTATACCAAACAACCTTTAGAGCCTTATGATGACCAGTAATTTAACCTCGAAAAATTATATGAATACATTGCAAAATCATAAATAATGGGCTTGTGCATTTTGTAAATAATTCGAAAGGAGGTGTTTACAATGGCGTCATTCAAAAAGCTAATGAAGAAGGTTAGGCATTTGCTGCTACCTTTTAGATAACAAGATTATTAAGTAAATGTTTTCCTAATCAAATATCATGGAAAACAACAAAATTAATACGGTCAATCGTTCATTGCAATTGATTCATTTGCACAAGAACACCACTGTTCTTAATTGCGACTTTCATCAGCTATACTATGAAGAAATTCGATACTGATTAAACACTAGTAGCACGATTTCAGTCTGAAACGGTCATTTTGGTCTGATCACATCTTGATTGACTGGATTTACCGCTAGAAAAAATCGTCAAGATATTTAAGATCGTTAAGTCGCCGTTCAGATCGATAGCCTCATCAGGTAAATCAGTTCGTTAAGGCATGTCAAGACGGAAAATACTGAATCGTCTAGCGGGTTGTTTAGACCCGTTAAGACCGTGTCAGACCAAAACAGACCATGGATACAAAAGAACATTCAAAATTTTCAGACCCTGTTTAGATCCGTTCAGTATACCGGTTTGATACCACGAGTTGCGCCCCTTCTATTCGATAATGCATTTTAGATTAATACATGTATATATGTATTTTAATATTAGAATTTGAAGTATATTTTGATTAATTAAAAAAAAAGATTAAATCTTGTGTTGATTCTTTATTTCTTCTCCATTTTTGTTGAGGAACTAATACATTATTCGTCTATATATGTTGTTTATTTTTAAATACATGTTAGTTTATATAAATATATATTGATAATTAAATGCAAGGACGTATGTTAATTGTATACACACCAGAATGTATGCCATAAATTTAACCTTGAAATGTTGTGAACACCGGTAAAAATGTTTTTTTTGTATTTGAAGATTAGTAACGGAAAATCCTAAACGTAACCTAAAAAAGTTAAGGAGATGTTGTATGATTGCCAATGAGACAATCCATAGAAATGCAGCAGAGGCAAATTAACACAGTCATGCATATTTTTGTTTTATGCAAGACAGTTTCTTTAATTCGTTTTCTGTTGATATATGTCCTAGTTTACCGTTGAAGCTGTTGCTTTTTTTGTATGTTTATTTTTTTCCGTGCGAGTTACTCTATTAAAGTTGGAACAAAAATTTTCCCGACATCCGGAAATTCGAAAAAAGACTTCCCGGATCCCTAAACCTGATCATATACTGCATGCAGTCTCTGTCGAGACGGTGTTAAAGTATCACCGTATAAAAATGTTCATTCAAACAATATATCCTTATAATATTTATTTTCTTATCCATATAATATGTATATAGTACTTTGTCTATACTTTGTATATATATATATATATATATATATATGGCGTTAATAAAAAATAAAATCTGTTTTAGTTAAAATGGTCGAGTTCAATGGCACGTGCTAGTAATCAACCGGGTCAACAGGTAACAAAATCAATGATCCATAACGTAAGAAAGTACGTGCCTATTATATTTTACAATTACTCTCATCATCATTCTTGATAAAAAGGTCTAAACGTTAATAAAGAATAAATGAATTTGTGTATACACGTATTAGTGATGTCTGACCTTCAGTTTTTAATATAAATTAATGCTTATGTTTTTTTTATATTGAGCAAAATAACGAATGTGAATCTATTATACGTTAAAGGTTCTTATAATATCATATATGTCTAAACACTATACCAAAAGACCATGTAAAATATTTGAGCGCCGCATGGAAAACCCTTAAAAAACATGTACTGTTAGGAAGTTTGTTTAGTATTCAAAAGAAACGTTTCGCTTCTCTACTTATATAGTTTAGAGAGTATTCCTTTAAATTGTGTCAGTTATATAAAGTAGTGTGTATTTGTATTCTATTTATTTATCTAAATGTATCATTATAATATACATTTTGTATTTCACAATATACTATAAGTTGTAGTGTGATTAATTGTTGTTTAAAGCCCCCTGGCAAATAATTCATGCATGTTCAGGACCAGCTGTAAGTTTATGACATGTATGGAACTCACCGGTGTAGTTTTCACGTGTTATAATAGATAAAAGAATAATTAATTTTTAAGATATCGAAACATAAAGGAGACAAGGCGCATGGATTACCCGCACTTATCAGTTCTTTTCTCTGTTTTGTCTTAAAAAAATAATGTTTTTTTTCGATTTTTTTTATATGTTTATATAATTTACAATAACTGTGTGTATACGTGCTGTCAGACGAAAGATACATATGTGCCCTCTAAATATCTTTTTACTATGGATTGTTTGCTTTCGGATTGACGTTTAACACACAACTTTAATTACTGACTGTGATGTATGTAGAAATTCAAACGTACTGGAGAATGAAGGATGCAAATACAAGCTTTGAATTAAAATGGTCATTAAAATTGCCACACAAATAAAAGAACAAGTGTAAGTGTTGGAATGACATATATAATAAATCACCATGTGCATTGTCGGAGAATTTAATTTTGATTTTACTTTGGTAACTGGACAAAATTAAAGAGAGGCAGCCCAATCTTTTCTCCTTTTTGTTACGAGTACAAATACACTGATCTTAGTTATTTCGTAAAGCATTTCCTTTAAATAATAAAATCGCGCGTAATTATCTAACAAATACTCACAGTGCAGTGTAATTCTGCTTTCGAGACAAATTATATCAAATTATAGAGCAGTTTAACGGCTCCAACTCAAAATTTGAACCCTGCTATGTTGGGGGTTGGGTCTACCATTTAGTTTGAAAGCTCCAATCATACAAGCTGTTTCACCCTTTTTATTGTGATAATTGGGAATTTGCATTAAGGTCTTGGTCACCTGCCGAGTGGCACACGCTGATTAAAAATTCATTTAACTTCACAATTACTATATCTATTGATACCATAGATATGAGTTATATACTAATAATTATATTCTCTTATATCCATGTTCTCTGGGGACTTAAAACGTCCTTTTAGTGAGAGTCATTGGTGCTAAAACTTTCTTCTTAGTGCACTAAGAAATCCGTTGCGGTATATACACAACGGACTCGTTGGTCTTAATCACTACTTTATACCTTAGATTTATCACCTTAATGTTCACATGTATAATACTACTTATTATTTGATGCATGACATATAAAGGAAGAAAGGAGTAGGTCCGGTAAGGACCGATTTTGGCCTCAAATTTCAGGTTCATCTGACGAAAGATTTTGACCTCTTTTTTAACACTTAAGTGTCTATTTCATTTGATTCAATTAGTTTTTGTGAAAGATTTTAACTGATTTAGTCATTAAAAACGATCCGATTCAAGCTCAAAATAAAAAAATCTACTAAATTTGTTGAAAAATGATACTTTTCAGATGGTTTTTGTCAAAAATGAAAGTGGCCGCATCCGTGTTCATCCTAAAACTTTATATATGTTATGTATACAACTCTCATTCCAATATTAGGGATGAACACGAATGCGGCCACATTCGTTTTAAACGAAAACCGTCTAAAATTTAATTAAAATGATAGAATTGTGAAGATTTCAGTAATTTAGCACGACTTAATGGTGCTAGTACTCGATATATGTGCATTGTATTGTCAAAAACAGCCCATATTTATGTAGCAGAAGCATTCTACTGTCCAATAAATAGCTAAAAGTTTACATTTTAACAATTTGGTAAAACTACTATATTTTGGGGCCAAAAAGGAGTCTTACCGGACCTTCTCCTTTGAAAGATTAAAGCCTGCATTATACATGTTATACACTAACAACTACCGAAAGCTGATAAGTATGTCATCGAATCATTTGTCACTCATACACAAAATATTCACACTGTCGTTTGCTAAATATGGACAATGATATATAGAAGCGACGTAATCGTAAAGATAGATATAAGAACCTAGTTGGATTTAGGGGGCAGGGGGCCCGGGCCTCCCTTTTTGGGAAAAAATTTGGTTGTTTATATAGGGAATCACTGAAGCGTGACTGGAGCGAACCCCCTCTTAGGTCAGTCCGTCGGCCCCCACTTATGAAAATTTCTGGATCCGCCACTGAAGAAGATGTGCATTATGGTATGAGTGCCAATGAGTCAAAGATATTATTAAGTTGTACAATAATTGGCTGATTGGCAATAAAATAGTTCCATGTTTATCAAAGGTTTTGGATGTCTTCGATTTCACCGTTCCTGGTGTAAAACAGTCCCTGACTATACCGAACGTTGACTTATTATACGAACTAACCACTATCACACAATTTTCACAAACATGGCCCGTGTTATTAATTATAATGTCATACAGCCCGTTAGGATTATCTATAATTATGTATCATGTATTCGTTATTTTTTTTTATCTAGTATTTAGTATAATTCAAAATAAATCAACCTCACAACACACGTGTGAATAAATATAAAAGGTAAATCTGGTAACAGTAAATCTAACTATTTATATATATGTTCCTGCATTGGTGATGTATACAGTTATATATATGTTACAGTAAATAGGTGAAATTAGGAATTACACGTAATTACTAAACATTTCAGTAAATACCTGTAATTACTAGCCAATTTAGTAATTACATGTATTTACTAGTTGTTTCAGTGATTACAGGTAATCACTGATTTTTTTGGTCATTTTTACAGCTATTTACTAACTTGATGTTTTTGTTTGAAAATTAAAAATATATTTCAATATATCAAATAAGAAAGTAAAGGCCTTAAGGGGTAGGGATTTTAAGGGAGCTTACTTAAGGATGTAGGAATATAAGGCACATCAAAAGTGCATACTCTTTAGTGTTTGTGAATTGAAACTGGAAAATGGTTGTTTTATAAGTTTTGAAACTCCCTAAATATAGGCATGCAAGACAATGATATCAATCCAAAATTGAGAAATACTTTCGTGAGAAGGTTATAGGCAACTTCGCCACCTACTTTTGATGATAGACATTCTATTGTGCCAAATTTGGTTAAATGATTTTATTAATTCTTAAAATCTCATAATTTTGTTAAACTAAAATTCCATCATGCATACTTTGCATATCAACTTGCCCAATGACATGAGTTAAATTCCTTTTACAAAACAGGTTTAACCTCGATTTCTTTTGTCAGACATTTGCGATAAAGCTTGCATTCTTCACAAACAAATTTATACAAATTAATGGACAGAAGCTAAATGTTTATAATCATAAGATAATATCCAGAAGTAAACTTTGTAAAAAAAAATCCTTTTTTACGTATATAACGAATAAATGAACTAGTTTTTTTCCAGTTAACATTACATACACTTTGCAGTTAAAGTTTTTAAAACATTAGATTTTATAAACCATCCTGGATTTTTACCCAATTTGAACAGAAGCGTCTTACAGTACCAGTCAAAAGATAGTATCTAGAGGAAAATTTTGATATTTTTTCCCATTTTTGTTGAGCCTGCGATTAACAGCAAAAGTAGGCGAGACTATTGGTTCTGCAAAACCCTTACAATTTTAGTAGCAGAATACAATGGTAACCCATCTCCCGCTAGCGATTGAATTGAAGTTCACATGAATACGTATTCAATGAGGTCCAAATATTCACTTGCAAGTGCACAACTCATCAACCTTGTTTCCCAGCTAATTTAACAAAATAGAACCAGATTGGCTGCTAACAGTGAATTATAATTTCACTATATAATTTTTATTAATGATTTAACAACAAAAAAAAAGATTTTTTTTTATATCTCGAAGCTTATGCACATAACAGTTCATTCCAGTTCTTAACCTAAATAACGTTATCTTATCTTTATACGGTAATAAGTCTAAATATTCTTCAAATTCAAAGTTTTCTTTAAAAAGTTAAAACATAATGCTTTGGGAGAATTTTCCATTTCTGATTTGCAAGTCTGCTGAAATTGGTCAAAAATTCTCTGTATAAATAAATCCTCAACTTTAACCATTTTGGATTAAAACTAAAGTTACTCTGATTTAACCAAATATTTGAAAGTCCATATTTATTCAAGATATTTTTTATACAAATCAACCATTCAAAATTTTAAGAGTACTAACTGATCTTCTAGTTAGTATTACCATAATTTTTGATCACATGACCATAATACAACATTGTTTTAACAGTCAGTAAATAGGTGTAAAAATTCATTTTAAAATTAGTAATTACTGGTAATAACTGGGCCGTTTAAGGAATTACTTGTATTAACTAAGTGTATCGGGAATTACCTGTAATTCCTAAATTTTAGTAATTACATGTAATTCCTAATTTCACCTATTTACTGTAACATATACATATATATGCAGATTTAATGGTTATACAAAATGCATTCATGTTCACGTAATAAACGAATTTGGTAATTGTCAGTGTTTGTCGGGAATACACGTACTTGTCATAATTATCCCTACATTTGACTGTTTTTCCCCGAGGGCTAATCATAACCTATGCCATACGGAATGGAGAGATTTCTAAAATAGTTTGAAAGGGTTTAAGCTATTATTTCGTACCCAACTGTATTTAAATTTTAATTTATTTACTTATTTACTTATTTATCAATTTTTTATTCATTTATTTATTCAAATTTTTGCTCTTTCAGTAAACTTTTATTAATATTTTTTTCATTCCAAATTATGTTAATTACCACATGGTAAAAAAATAAATTATTTAATGCCCAATAAGGCGCAAACCAGGGCCGACCGTGCAAGGGCTGTATCTGTATAGCCAGTCAAGGTCGTTAAAAACTTCAATTTGTTCAACTGTATTTGACACAAAATCAGTTGTATTGTACTCATTCTTCACTCAAAAAATAGAAGTAGAGAACGAAGTCGACCTATGCACAAATAAAACTTATTTTCAAAGAAGATTGTTCACATGCTTGATCATGATCAAGCGTTTATTTTATCTTGAATTAAATCAAAATACCCAAATAAAGTTTTTATGTCGCAGGGTTACGTATTTTCTCACATATTTGACAAATATATTTGAATTTTTTAATGGAAAATCGTCGTTTTTAGCGGCGTAAGAATATATATGCAGCAACGGATGCAGACATTATTTCTCGCTGCATTGAAGACCTTTTGGTGACCTTCTGTTGTTGTCTTCTCTATGGTCGGGTTGTTGTCTCTTTGACACATTCCCCATTCCCATTCTCAATTTTATTATAATGACTTTTGTGTGTATGAACAATATTCTTTGAAAATTGTTATATATTTTCAAATGATTTCTAACGAACTATTAACAAAACGTTTGCCTTGGATTTTTATTATCAAATACTTTTATTGTCATACAAATAATAAAAAAAACCTAATCTCTGACAAACATAACATATATACAAAAATTTACAGTACAATATTAAAATACAGATGTAGCAGTTCAAATTATTGTTTTGGGTCTCCCGTCCTCAGTTCTAATGACTCTTATTAAGGAAGCTGTGAGATGTGGGGTTTAGTATAAATATTGTTAGTTTAAGCATGTCATCTTTAACAGTGCCTTTCCTCTGCGAATTGATTTTCGTTGAGTCAAAATATTTTTTTTCTATAAAAGTTATATTTAGAGCATTTGAGAAAGAAGTGTTTTTCGTCCTCAATCTCATTACAGAATTTGCAATATCTCTGATATCTAGGAATCTTAAGATGTCTGACCTTTTCTATTAAAAGAGTGTGTTCGCTAATGATGAATTTTGTTAATAGTTTTCTGGAGGCAGAATGGTTATGTTTTAGGTAATTATTGTTTCAAGTTAATCTTAATATTCTTGTATAGGAGAATTTTATTACTTTCATTTAAGTCCTTTATTTTTTTTGCCAATATATCATTGAAATTAGATTTTATTTGCGTTATAACATCGAATAGAATTCAGGGCATAACATTACGGAATATGATCTTCAAAATATACAATTAAATAACATGTAACAAATAATTTTTTTTAATTAAAATTTTTCATCAGTGCAAGCAGTAGCGTTTGTTTGATTTTAAAACAGAATCGATCTATACTATTTCAAATTACAATACGCAAGCTGAAACCGTACCAAGTGATTATTATTTTTGCACACGACATCAAGGCTATCGTCCCACCTCTAACAGTAGACGGTTTCTTGGTGGGGATATTGTGCATTCAACGTGGATATGATAAAATATCTGTAATAAACAAAATTGTAATGTTTTGATTGTGTAATGTCTTAATTTTTAAGGTTACGCGGGTTCAGTATTAAGCGGGACAATTGGTATGAAACATTTCGATATACGTGTAAACTATATTAAAAGAAGCTTTCAAACGCAGTTATTTTCGAGGATATTTAAAAATACAAATAACAAAATCCTTTTTATGTTTTTGAATTAGGCTTTTAATTTCAATTACTATTATATATCATTGTAGAAAAACATGTATTTTATACATTTAAAGTACATGTAATTCTTTATGCTAGCTAGTCCATGAATAAAATTGCATAAATCACAAAAACACACTCGGGAAAAGCAAGAAAGTTTACCAAAAAAGTAGTGGGAACTTTACTGATTTTTTTTATCATATATATTTCTGATAGTTTTCCCGACTATTCACCTATTTTCAAACTTGAAAAGGGACCTCTTTCAGGCGCACGAGCCTGGAACGATGTACACATGACAGTTGTAAGTAATAGCTATATAAATATACAAGAGAAGATGTGGTATGATTGCGAATGAGCCAACTGTCCACAAAGACCAAAATTACACAGACATTAACAACTATATGTCACCGTATGGCCGTCAACAATGAGCAAACACATACCGCATAGTCAGCTATAAAATGCATTTCAAAGATACTATAATTAGAATAGAAGGTTAACTTACTTGCAAAATATGTCATCTTATAGAATGTGATTTTACAAATATATTATTTTCAAATTCGCAGTCCAAGTCAACTAAAATCGGTTACACACATTTTTGCATGCTATAAATCATTCCAACAATATAATTTAAACACACACTAGCTTGCCTTTTCATTAATTTGAATAATACAAATTCAGCTAAATTTTGTTTATTCCCATCAACAGAGAATTCCACGACTCATCCCAGACGTTAATAATACTCATGCACTTCAATTTTGATAAATCAATTTTGATAAACAATTTATTGATACGGATGACAACGCTTTAAAATACGATTACATTAGTGTTTAAAAAAATGTGAACTTGTTTTTATTTGAATTCAAAGATAGATTAAACGGTAGCTTTAGGCAGCACCTATTTGATTTTCTGGGGGTGGAAGGGTGGGCTATGGTTTTTTTTTGGAAAAAAAAGTTTGTTTCCAGTTTTTGGAGAAAAAATCATTTGTTTTTACCCTGAGAAAATAAATGTTTGTTTCACCCTCAGCTGAAACTATATGTAATACTAATATTAAAAGAAGAAAAATTTGTCGCCAAAAAAATGTTTGTCTGGGGAAAAAAAATATAGCCCCCCCCCCCTAGAAAATCAAATGGTTGCTGCCTTAAGGGAGCTACCATTTGATTTTTAGGGGGGGGGGCTAGGATGAAATTTGAAAAAAATAGGCAGGACAGGAGTTTTGAGTAAAAAAAAAAAAGCAGGATGAGACAATTGCCAAAAAAAAAGTCAAGATAATCAAAAAAAAAAAAAACCAAAGCAGGACCAAACAGAGTGAAAAATAAAAAGGCAGGACAGAGATTACATCTAAAAAAATGCAGGACAAAATTTTTCATCCTAGCCCCCCCATAAAAATCAAATGGCACTCTCAATTATGATAAACTATTTTATTTGATAGATGACGCCTTAAATTTCGGTTACATAGGTTTGAAAAAATTTTTTTTAAGATCAAAGATAGTAAATTATTTTACAAACCATTTATTTTGTAAATACCGCATAATGTTCTTTTTTTGAAAAAAAAGTTGTCGATTTTATATTTGGAGAAAATCAATTTGTTTTGCTGGAATAAACAATGTTTGCTAATCCATCATTGAATAAAGTAAATGAATTTCGAAAGAAAATATAAAAATTGTTGGGAAACCGTCGAATCTTAAACTTTTTTGGACGATAATCATTTTGAATGGGGGCATATATATACAGTTGGAACTCGCCCCTTTTTTGTGCTCGGTTGGGACCCCCCTTTTAAAGTGGTTGGGTTTCACCAGTATCTGTTCATAATGTAAAGGAACTACCAATTAAAGGGAAGTTTTTATTTCTGTAGAAGGCACGAAATTAAATTCATTCATTAATGCTAAAAATCCATTTGATCCTATTCTGCTGTACTGTTATAATGGTATACTTACTTATATGATTATTTGACTAATTGTTTAAATTTAAATATATTTCACTGATGTAATTGAATATTTGTAATAATTTTTTCTGTAAGTTGTATTGCTTACGAATAAAAGATTATATTTTAATAAAATAAATATTATAACTTTCCTTTTTGATTGGATGACCATGCAGTGGTGTTGCAACGCCAAAGAACTGGTAATAGAAAGTATTTAATTTGATACATATGACAATGACTCTTAACAAAAGGTTCTATAAATTCAATTGTGAAGAAAATCACAATACCGTGCATTAACTCAACAACCGTCCATCGACAATATTACTCGATATTCATTGAAATGATAACAAGTAAACAGTTATTGTAAAAGCAGAGCAGTCTTAAATTCTAATAGTTTTGTCAAAATGATTCAAAGTTTTACCGATGCAACGATATTTTATATATTTTGAGTTGAAATAGCTAGCTGAAACACTTCGAATGCAACACGCTTAATCTTTGCTGAGCATTCGTAAAGTTTTTAAACTAAAATAAGATCTTTATTATTAGCTATCAAAACATAGGTTATATGTAAGCTATCTATTATAAATTACGAGGGTTTCAAGAAAAATGGTGGTGGGGGAGGGGGGGCATTGAAGTCTAACTTTATATATATAAAAAAAATAAAAAAGATCGAGATGTGGTATTGATTGCCAATGAGAAACTCTCCAAAAGCAGAAAAGAGATTCAACTTCATAAAGTTATAATAACTAACCCCTTTCAAGACAGACATTTGTCATTTCTGCGGCTCAAGAGATACCTGTGACGAATATCATTATATCATGACATATTAAGTGTTGGATGTGTCAGATACAGATATACTGGAATATTGCTGCAAATTTTATATAAAAGGAATCGCTTTCACATTCTATACTATTCTGTACTATATTAATACACACTTAATCATGTTTTTTAAAGTTCAAACTGTGAATTGAGACAGCACTATCGGTCATCTTACATAAAAATAATCTAAATTTCTACAAATGTTACAGGTAAATCGGTCCTGCAAGCTACATGCAAGTTAAATCAAGTTTTTTTTCAACCAATGTGCATGGTATTAATAATTGTAAAGTATATATTTTCTCTGTTACTATGAAATGTAGTTCTAAGGTAATACAGTTCATTCGTTCATTAAAGTTATCTTTTTTTAGATTACCTGATCTGTCTTATTAAGGGTAAATTCTAAATATTCTAAATTCTAATTCTAAACACAAGGACACCAGTATGGGTTAAGCCAGAGAGCTTTCCAAAAAGGGAAAATCCCTACTATTTTACCTAACCAAATCACTCATTTCTGCTCAAAAATATCAAAAAGAAATTTTACAGAAATTCTCTTAGATGACCTTACATTCACATTATAGCAAACAAATGGGGAAAAATTCAAAGGAAAGGCAAACAAAAAATTTAAGAAAAAATATATTGAAATTAAAGGGAACTTATTTGTGAACAAAAATTGACACGAAAATTGAAGGGGATAATTGTGTTCCCGGACCAGTACTAACAACACAATTCATTAACAAAAATAAGATAATCCGATCAATTTTCTCGATTCAGGGACTTTCCTGCTTGGTTGGTAAATAAACGGCTCAGTAATTGGTGTCATTTTTTCATAAGAATTAACAAACTATCTAAGTTCGATTTCAAATTCTACCAAAATTTAACTCTTAGATAAGCAGCGTGTAACGAATATATCATCCATCCTGTGTGCAAATACGATGAATATGAAGGATCTTGAGTGCACATTGTATGTCCTGCGTGCACTCAGGAGGTCATTAGCGGTATTCAGACGTACCCCAAATAATAGATTGGATTTTTTTTCAAACTTAGCGCACATGCAATGCACCACCTCTTCGGAGTCCTCCAAAAAGGTAAAATTCACCTGTATTGGTATGTCTGGTGTATGAAATTCATTGTGTAATATTACACGTTCCATCTACAATATACGGAAATAACACGGCCGGGTATTGTAAAGCTATTGAGGGACTTTTAATGTCAAATTCATATCCCTGGGCGAAGAAATTACCGGTTTGTGAAAACACTGTGTGAACGGCTTATTCTCATTCCGCCTTAGCTGTCAATATATATATATAAAATTAATCCAGTTTGCCTTAGTACAAATTTTCAGGTACACAAGAATTAACTAAGGCGAAATGGGAGCTTCTTAAACAATGTAATTAAGTTAAGTTTTGTTAGTATTGCAATTATTTGATATTTGTTATTTTGACCCATTTTGATGTCAAATTCTACCATGAAATACTTTTTAAAGGAAAGATATTTTTTGGGGTCGCACTTTTTATAGTTACTCTTTTTTTTTCTGAAAGTGTTTTTTTTTTTACTCAGGTGTTATATTTTGTAAATAAAGTCTTATTAGAGATTCTAGTCTAATAATAAATAAAGACAAATATCATACAAGTATAAGGCACTGATATACACATATGAATGTTCAATGTTCATTTAGTTTCCAAGTTAGAGGATAGATGCTGCATCACCATACTGAATATTATTAGTTACATAGTGTGCTAGTGACCTAATACGGAATATATGGGGTGCAGTAAATTCCTCATGGGTGGCTAGCCCTCTAAATGCTTACGTTAACTTGGTGCAGGCATTAGTTTGTGGTGCGTTGGTTAAGTATTTGGTAAACGTGATTGCAGTTTTGTCTGATAGAGTACTAATCTCTGCTTTCGAATACCATGACTTATAATAGTGTGTTACCTTGGTTTTGGTCTTTCACGCTGTCAGAATGAAAGGTTGAGCAATTTTTGTAGGTAATAAATGAAAAACAGAGAAGTCTTTTAAGAGCACAGAAAATGAGCTTTACAAACGTGTCTCTAACGATAAAAAAATGTAGATTATTTAGATCATTCGACTTGTGTAAATAATGAATATTTAGTTGTTAAGACTCATTCATAAAATTGTTTATTCTTTATTTTATTTACAAATTTTATACAAACTTATGACGATTCAGACCTTGACCTTTTGTGTAGACACCTGTTTTTGTTGAAGATAAACATGCGCTCTTGATTCATTTATGTTTTTTGTCGTTTGGTTGCTGTCAAATTGAAATATATCCCACATCTCCTATAATATGTGTTCCGTTTGATTAAAAAAGGTAATTATCAAGAGATAGATTATTAAATTCCAACGATCACAAATCTAATCTAAATCCGATTTGAATTATTTCGTAACATACGTTTTTTGACAGAAATTACCTTTGTCTGATTATAATAATATTCCCAGTTTAAGGAAAAGAAAAGACATTTTTTCTATATTTTTTTACAAATTGCTAATGGTTTAATTATGTCGTAATTTGCTAGGTCAGTGTCGAATTCCGGGCGAATAGCGTACACTTTCCTTTTAATTTTTAGCGTTATTAATATCGTAATTTTTGTATCCTTGCTATCCTTGCTAAATCTTTTACTGTATATCACAGCTAGTGAATAAGTCTAAATGTCCGTACAGTGTAAAGTAAGATCTCTTTTCCACACACGGACATTGCATTAGTATAGAAAGTTCGCTATAGTGTTCCATCATGGTCTTAGTGCAGTTTCGAGAGCTTATAGTGCACCGAGGCGGTCTAGGTTATTTTTAGACGCACCGTAAAGTCCCTGTCACGCATTTGCAACAACGTCCTTTTTTGATAAATTTGTTAAAATGCTGGGACCATGATACTAATAGTATAATATTTCCCTTTTAAATAGTAATTGTTATGAATGATAATATTTTATATGTATGCTGTCTTAGTTTTTAAATAGTTATTTGGTTAATATGGTGTCTCGTAAGTCGATATTTGAAAAATAATTTACATAGTCACTATTCGTTTTCCCTTTTTTTTTCAACCGGATTTCAATAACTGTTTTTACACTTTCTTATTTAACAGAAAGTTATTTAAATAGAAGCGCACCACATGTAACAGAGATTTACAAGCATTTAATATAGCGACTTGTGTTTTCCGGAACGTCCTATTTTCAATAATTCACAGACTTTTGCAATAATATTAAACCTATATTTTTTAACGAATGCTTCTAAATCTGGTATGTAAGAAAGTTATAAATGGCTTTTGGATTATAGACACAATAAAAACAAATATGGAAAATCAAACGCACAAGTCTGGCAAAAATGTTCGGACAATGCTATGACAATAAACAGAAAACGACAAAAAACATACATAGTACTGTTATAGGTTTTCCTTGTCTCAAGTTTACAATAACTTAAATGAAATTTATATAGAAAACATGAAAAGTTAAATGATAATGCATATTATTTACAATATTAAAAAAAAGTAACATCAACAATTACATATTTAGATTACGTTTTCAAGTGTAAATCCCGTAATCCGTAATTTTTCAGGGTATGAAAATTATCTGTAACGTCAAGTTGACAAATTTTTCACCACGACACTAGTCTATAATTGCATAAATATTTATATACAATCACTTGTAAACCATTCTAAAATATAAAGTTTTTGATGTTTATATTCAATGAAGAAATATTATTTCGGCAATCGGTTGATTTTAAACTCAATTCGCCGCGGTTTGCGCAGCAGTATGACTTTGAACCACTTATGTTTTTTTTGAATATAGAAAATGTTAAATAATTAAATAGGAAGAGGTATGAATTAAAATTGATTATTTTCTTTAGTTAATCAAGTGGACATGGTAGACTTTCAGTTAACATATACCGTCTTCTTTTTAATTTTAATTTTATTCTTAAAAGGGAAGCAACCCCTGACAAACACTGGGAAAGTTTTACCCGTTTTGTGTCCAAATTAATAAAATCGGAACACGACTGAACACTGTCTGACAGCCTCTTCACGTTCTTTTGTATCCATGGTCTGTTTTTGTCTGACACGGTCTTAACGGGTCTAAACAACCCGCTAGACGATTCAGTCTTTTCCGTCTTGACATGCCTTAACGAACTGATTTACCTGATGAGGCTATCGATCTGAACGGCGACTTAACGATCTTAAATATCTTGACGATTTTTTCTAGCGGTAAATCCAGTCAATCAAGATGTGATCAGACCAAAATGACCGTTTCAGACTCAAATCGTGCTACTAGTGAAAGTTATATGGGTTTTGTACCTTGTTCACAATTATCTCCTCTCCATCCGTTTAAACAACCAAATAAACACAGCCCTGTGTCAAGGTCACATGGTCCATGACAGTTGTTTGGACATGATAGATTACACCTGATACCATAGTGTGAGGGAAGGCAACCTAAATAAGGAAAATATGTCACAACAATCACATTACTACATTCTATTACACCGTCTGTACCATATACCTGTTATAAAACTAAGTTGTCCCAACTGACGGTTTCCAATTCCATTCATATAGCATGTTTGTGTCTGTATTTGTAATTATAAAAAAAATGAATGTTGTTCTACTAATTGCTTTTGCTGGTGCAATTGTGCTTGACGGAAATTATCTACACCATGTCCAGGTTTACGGCCTCCCTCTTTTTGTATTCATTTATAAAGAACAGAATGTTTGGTTGTTCAAATGAAAAAAGGGATATCATACTGAATTTATAACTATAAATCAAACAAAATACAACATATTTGCAATAAGAAAGTTTTTCTGAATATATCAAATGCGAAACAAATGAAACTGGTAATCTTCCTTTAAAAACAATATAGATATAGATGTTTATTATTGCGTCTTAGCAATGTTAATGCAAACTATACTTCACTCACATCTATATCAATTACTTTGGATTGTCAAAAACTCGTTGGAAGTACTTGATAAATTGCATGCTTATATTGATGATTTTGAATCTGTTCAAAGTTTTAATTTTTCTACCCTATATACCACTTTGCCTCATATGCCTATTAAGACAAAACATAGTCACCTAATAAAATGACCCTGTAAAAAGTCAGAATGCAAAAATATATGTTCAATTTCTTTTAGGTCATTTGTTAGTAACAATAACCAAAAGCAGTATGCCAATTGATCATGCTTTGATTTCGTATATCGACAGCTGGTTTATCGGAATTTAAATGGAAACTAACTGTGTACCACTTTTTGCGGACCTGTTTCTGTATTGCTATGCGTTACAATTGATGACTAAAATAGCTATAGGAAAGACTCATCGAAACAACATCTGATACAAAAAATTTATAATACTGTTAAATATTTGGATGATATGTTGGCTGTCAATAATTACGAATTCAATATGTACACTTACGAGATTTATCCTAACTAACTTTAAATCAATACTAAAACAAACACTGCACTTTCCAGGATATTGATATATATATCAATAATGTGAAGCTTAATCCCAAATTTAATAATAAAATAGACGATTTTTCAGTCCTATTGTCAAGTATCCGTTGTAAGATGGTAACGTTCCCTTGTAACCATCTTATGGTGTGTATATATCTCAACTTTTACGATTCGCTCGAGTATGTAACAACGTATTACATTTTAGCGAAACAAATGTGTGTTACTGAAAAATTATCACACCAGGGTTTTCGGCATCACAAACTAGTAAACACAATTACTAAATTTTATTATCTGTACAAGGTCATCATTCGTAGAGATAAATCCACATGCAGACATCTTATAAGTTCAAGTAGTTCATATCCAATCTTTTATGGAAATATTCTTCACAAAGCATTCACCTCGAAGGCTTATAATAAAACCTTTAAACAGACTATTAAGAAGGGATATATATTCGCTACTGTTGTCAGGTCATTAAAGATGGCATCTTTTGGCTTTGATATTGATATTCACTTTTAGGCTCCATGCATCGGAAATAAACACATTTACTAGTATTTTAAAACCAGTCATTGGCATTATACTGGTTATAATCTAGTCAGATATGTCATAATGTTATAATACATAACCTCTAACGGGAGGGATTGTCCTTGGTATTCATACAAGGAAGACATAATCTTTCAATCAGTTTAATTGAGGTTTAAATTTAGTATGACGTCCATTATAACTGAACTAGTACACATTTTTGTTTAGGTGCCAGACAAAGCAATCTTGCGGATGTGGGACATTATCGCTGTATTGAAGATCCTTTGGTGGCCTTCGGTTGCTTTCTACCTTTTGGTCGGTTTGTTGTCGCTTTAACATTCCCAAATTCCACTCTAAACATTTCATATTCCAAATTTTAGTATTTCTAGAATACAAAAAAAACTCACCTACAATTCCAATTTCACATACTTCAATTTCAGAAAATACATCCTTAACTGAGTACATATAAGTTAAGTATCTTAACACTGCACTAAAGTTGGTTTCAGTAGGCAAAAAGGTTTCTTGATATAGAATAGTTCCACATTTCCAGCACGTGCTTGTATTTGAAGCATAAAGGGTATGGTTTCCAACCTGTGTATTATTTTCTGTAAGAAAAATGATTTAGACTTCTCAACCTGGAAATTTAAATATTGATAAATATATTTATATTGATGATTCTAGCAATACACTATTTATTATTATCCTGTAGTAGACTGCTGTAAAAGAAATGAACGCACGACATGTATGCTTTCTGTGAGGTAGTTATTTCTCGTGCGCATTATGATAATTATTATATTTATACAATTACTAAATTAGTACCAGCTCTCAAAAATGTATTTATCAATAGTGCATGCAGTGTATCAGTATCGATGTGCCAGGCTGAAAATGTGTACTACATAACTTATTCCTTAAGTATCGATAAAACTAGAACACTCGCGAAATCGCAGGCATTTAGAGCGTTGTTGAAAGAATGTTGTGTTGTACGAAGAATTTGTGTAAAAGGTTTTACGACTGGAGAATTTCAAGAAAGGTATCAACAGGCATATGTACTTGGCCAAAAAGGGGTCTTACTGGACCTACTCCTTTATAATATAAAAGGAATAAGGTTTGAATGCTTTCAGGTTAAGTTAAACTCTGCATTTTTTTTCATTTTTTGTTTGTGTTGTAAGATCGTTTTAATTGCAAAGCTGTTCAAATGTGTCTGTTTGGAATATTATACATCATTGCCGTCAAATTTTCGACTTTCAGATTTCCAGATAAAACAAATCCAGAAATTCCCACCTTAGCAGCAATATACTTGACCTGCAAATGGGATAAAAAAAAATATCCCAACGCAGCATTTACTTAGTGTCTGAGCAGGAAATTGATGAACCAGGGTTATCCCACAGAACGGCTCGTTCTATTTCTATAAAAGTTCGTCCGAAAATTAAAAAAAAACTTGTTGATAAATATTCTGTAATTTTAACTTCACAAATAACACAAGCGGGTCTTGACGTATATATTTTAGGTACTGACGTTGTTCATCATCTCAATTAAGTGTTTACGTGTTCTTTCATTTATCGATGTAAACTATTTCTTTTGCGGTTAGGCTATTTTTGGTTATACCCATTAGACGTGGCTCGGTACTTATACATCATCATGATCATGTTATTGTGTAATTTTGATATTGTTACTTTTTGTATTCTTGTCTTTCGTATTTGCTAATGTATTTTATTTATATGCCTTTCTGTTTTTCTTTGTTGACATATTTTATTTTTTGTTTGTAAAGTTTTAATGATTAATACACAGTATTGACTTCTTTACTCCCTTTATTGGTATCATTCGGCATATCTTGTTTTGTTTGTTTGTTAACAAATTATGCGACTGTCATACAAATGAGAGGTTTAGATAAGTTTCTTTCAGTTTAAAATTTTCCTCCGAGCTCTTAATTTTGTTATTAAATTTTGCATGGAATAAGCTTAGTTCTCAAGTTTCTATGTTTACATAATATGCAAAGGTTTGTCATACTTTTTGCAATTTATTCCGAAGATAAGTGTTAACACAATATGTCTTATTTCATTATAAATAGGGTGAATATGAAAAAATCAACTAAGAAAAAAAATGATAGTAACATCAACATGATCAAGGTAAAAAAAATAATCTATATAACATCATGAGATTAAGCGGTAAGAAGTTATACAGGTTTTCTAACATTGATGATGATTTACAGTTTTATTTGATACCATGTTTACAATACAATAACCTCTATCAAATGAAAAGTCGATAAACGTCTATTGTTTCGTTTTATAATAGACGTTTTTATTGGTGAGATATTCTTGATAATAAACACAATCTGATAAAATATTATTAGACTTTGATTTTAAAGATATATTTTACCATCAAAATCATGAGTGATATTTTACAAATAGAACAGTATATACCCTGTTTTAAAACGATGTGTTGATTATGAACTGTTTACTAACATACCACCAATGGTTATATGCACCCCTGTAACAATGCATTGTTTTGCAAGATCGATCTGAAACATTACAGTAGGTCCTTGTATTTTGGAACATGATCCGAAATTACCATCGTTGGTAAGATTAGCTGGTTGACTACCACTTGGTGACTGCCGGACTAAACTGTCATATGCAATGTTATCTGTAAAAATGTAATAAGGTTTATTTTTTTTCAGTATATTGAGGGTAGCTTACATTTTTCCACTTACAGGTTCAATTGAAATGATATAAACACAAACAACAGTCTAATTGGTGGATACTTGATCTGCGTAATGATCTCAAAATAATAACAAAACAATAGTTAAAACATATCAAAAGTAAAATGACGATCCCTGAACCTTAGTAATTGTACAATATGCATGAATTTTCATTTACATAACACCTTATGCACCCTCTCTAAAATTTAATTATTTCCAAAGCGTTGATTGACTGTCATTGAATATTTATGATGCGACGGACATGTTCTGAAATTAGTACCAGCAATAATGTCCTTTTTGTCCTAAATGTAATCTATTGAATGAAACTTATCATATAAAGGTTTATACTTGGATTTTCAACATGCTCAACACGACTGGTGCCACACAAGACGTAGGGTCTGCTTACCTTTAATAACTTACCCTGATTTAAGTGTGGCCCATGTTGCACACATGTTGCATGTGTTGCTGTATTTTATTTCTATTTTGTGTATGTCTGTTTATCTTTTGATTGTTTTTTATTTTTAGCCATGATATTACAGTTTCATTTGAGTTTGAGTTTGAACTCTCCTTAAACATCTTCAAATTGTTACAAGCAATAGGAAATGTTGTGCTTATTGCAAAAGACGTATGCGGGCATCTAAGAAATACTTACATTTGCTACAATAACTTCCGGTACGTCTTTCCTTACAACCCCAAACACATGAACCATTTGTAGGATTGCAATGTCGCTCTATGCAATTTGTTGAACACTTTTGTTCGCAATTACTTCCCCAAAAGCCCTTAGGACAACCTACAAAAATTACTACAGTACATATACTTATATAAGTTACACATGTAGAAGATATATGACAATTCGAGACTCAATTATGTAGAACGTTACTGTTTGTGAGAACTCAATATTGATTGATATGTCTTAAACAACACGTAAACATTTTTTTAAATCACTGTTGTTCATCAATCATTTTTATTACCTTAAAACAAGTTGTTAAAAAAAATTAAAAAAAAATTACCACATCATTTCATGATTTGGATATTTGTCTATTCAAATAGCAGTTGGGGCACTTAGCGACTTCCATAATATTATGGTATACCGTAATTTTTAAGGAAAAGTATGTTGCCATTATATCATTGTCTTTCCGTTTTTAATTGTTCCTTTGCTTTTTTGTTATTTGACTTATTTGTATGTTTTAGTAACACTATTCTTTTCAAATGATTTATTTGCATAGAAAAAGAGGAACTTTTTATTCGAAACATTTGCGGTAGCATAATGCACATTAAATTTGCTATACAGAGTTTTGCTTTTGTTTCGGAGATATAAGCCAAAAACTGCATTTTACCCCCATGTTTTAATTTTTGCCATGGCAGTCATTTTGTTGGATGGGCGGGGTCATAGAATTCATGTTTTAGGCTGATTAGGGCCAAGTTTGGTTTTATTTGGCCAAGCAGTATCAGAGGAGAAGAGTTTTGTAAAGTAGGGGGACGACGAACGCCAGGTGATGAGAAGAGCTCATTTGGCCCATCTCGTTTGTATTGATTACCATTTGTAATTTCGGCCTTTAATAACAGACTATGCTGTACGAGTTTTACTCGTAGTATAAGGCCGTATATAGATATAAGAAGATGACGTATGAGTGACATTAATACAAATCTCCATTAAAAGCACAAGGTCAAAGTATAGCCTTCAACACGAAGCCTAGGCTCACACCGAACAACAAGCTTTAAAGAGCCAGAAAAACGACCAGTCTCAAATAATTCCAATCGGAAAACCAACGGTCCTATTTATATAAAGAACAAAAACACTTTTATGAATGTGACCTATCGAATTATACTATTTACCAGATTTGTAATAACATAAGCAACAACGGGTGTCACATGTGGAGCAGGATCTGCTTACCCTTCCGGAGCACCTGAGATCACCCCAGTTTTTGGTGGGGTTAGTGTTGCTTAGTCTTAAGTTTTTTATATATGTTGTGTGTTCTGTACTATTATTTGTCTATTTGTCTTTTTATTTTTTGCCATGGCGTTGTCAGTTTTTTTTTTCAATCTGTTAGTTTGACTGTCACTTTGGTATCTTTCGTCCCTCATTAATGAACAAACGACAACCACCAAACAATATTTTCCTTGCCAAGGACAGGTGTAAGTGCAGCGTGTTTTAACGTTTTTATGTTATAGTTGTTAACTTCTGTATCATTTGGTCGCTTGTATATTTTTATTTGCAATCAAACCACATCATTTGGATATGAACATTTTATTATATAGTGTACTCAATTTTAATTCATATTTGACGCCTCTTACATCTCTACCGCTGCAATATTTAAAGGTTATCTCAAATTTTCGGAATACAACTGCATGCACACCTTAATTATCATTTGAGAGATGTTGAAAATAAATATAAATAAATAGTATCTATGTAGTGTATAGTTTTTTAATGCAACGTCTTTACGGGAACGAATATATAACTAAGATTTAGATTACAGTTATATATATGGTAACTGTCTCCTTTATGTTATTATTTGGTTTTTGGCTTCAAGGAGGCATCAACCACGAAAATAGGGTCAGTTAGTAAAGTAATCGATTAATCGATCAGATAATAAACAGGTCTCATTTTGTTAATTAAAACCCTTTTCATAATCATTATGCTTATTTGTATTTTTGTTAAGCGTTTTTCAACTGGTTTTTATAGTTCGTTGTACTGTTATACCACTGTCCCAGGTTAGGGGATGGTTGGATTACGCTAACATGTTTAACCCCACCACATTATGTATTCATGTGCCTGTCCCAAGTCAGGAGCCTGTAATTCAGTGGTAGTCGTTTGTTTATATGTTACATAGTTGGTTTTTCGTTCATTTTTTTTATATAAAATAAGGCTGTAAGTTTTCTCGTTTGAATTGTTTTACATTGTCATATCGGAACCTTTTATAGCTGACTATGTGATATTGGCTTTGTGTATTATTGAAGGCCGTACGGTGACCTATAGTTGTTAACTTCTGTGTCATTTTAGTCTCTTGTGGAGAGTTGTCTCAATGGCAATCAAACCACATTTTCTTTTTAACATCATATACCGTATTTTTTTTCTCTATATTGTAATAGTTCGTATTGGCCGTACATTTGTACGTGTGATAGCTCTTTGAAGGCCAACACATTGAAACTATAAAATTGGAGAACTTCTGACAGTTTCTTCCCATTTTATTTATCAAAACATGACATAATTAACAATAGCATTTGTGAAACCTTTATGATAATAATAATAAAGCATATTTTGTTTTTTTCTAATTCATGAAATGTAAATGCAAAATGTTTGTTGCTTACGGAATACACTCTTGCATCAAAGCCAGAGAAAACACATCAACTTGATGTTGGAATTATCATTTGCATCACTAAGAAAATACCATGAATACAAATTAAACTGTCATTTCAATAAAAATGTGTAAGTTGACAGAAACCACATGTTTTATTAACCTGATCCATATTTGGTAATTGTTGGATACATGAATTAATCAAATCAAATCAAATACTTTTTTTGCCATAAAAATCATAAACATGATCTTTGACAAACATTATATATATATATCAAAATAAACAATATCCATTCGGAATTACCTGCTTTTTTCATAGAGTAAATAAATTCAGATTTCTTCAGATGTTTTTACAAAAAATATTTTCTTCGTATCTTTATTATGTATTGTTGCTGTATGTTTTTATCGAAATTGATCTGTATGCAGCTTCTTTCAACCATAGTTGATTTATTTCTGATTATGTTTTAGAACTTATACTTCATGGATTTTGAATATTTAGATTTGACCTTTTCTGATGACAAAATCTAGAAAAGCGCGTCGGCGGCATAAAGTTCATATGTTGCAATGTATTTAACGACTTTGATTACATATGAATTTCTCGCATAGTCGGTAAAGAATAAATGTGTATGCACCTTGCCTCAGTCAGACGCCTTTTGTTCAGTGGCTGTCGTGTGTTGGTGTGGTTCATAAGTGGTTCTCGTTTTTCGTTTTTTACATATGTTAAACCATTTAATTTCCTGTTTGAATTCTTTAACACTACTCAATTTGGAATTCTCTATTGCTTGATGTTCGGTGTGCGCCAAAGCACCGCGTGAAAGGCCGTACTTTGACCTATAATTGTTCACGTTTTATACATTGGGATTTGGATGTAGAGTTACCTAATTGGCACTCATACTACATCTTGTTGTATATCATGGGTCGGAAACGCTGATTGTAGACCATACATTGTAAGTCTAGTGGGAATCAGCAGATCTGTAGTCAGTCCAATACTGCCATTATTATAACATATCATTCTTAAATGGTCTCTTGATAGTTCAAAATGAATAAAGAAACTGTGGTTACAGCTCTCTTAGCCAAAGCTGACATTAAATAAAAAGGGCTATAATTCTGATATCCGTTCTGGTCATATAGCTCGACATGAGCTTTGGTACTTATAACATAATGATAAGTTTTGAAAATGGCGGACGTGCTTAGTGAAGGTAATCCTAAAAAATGCAACGGACACTTAAAACCTATAGCAATTTATATTGTTCATTTTTCATTTTTGACTATCAAAGTTGGCTATGATATTACCTTTTCAAATGTCAACCCCGTAAACCCTTGTATCTCATACTTGAGGATCTTATATATTACCACAAGGTATGTGCTTATGCTAAATGCTTACTGCCATATGGTGACCTATGATTCCCTGTATCCGCGATTTGAGGTTAATTAATTGTCTATTCTTTGGTAGGATTGTTGTCTCTTTAACAAATTCCCCATTCCGTTTTCAATTTTACATGTTAATGGTTGACTCGTTGGCTATCATATTTCCTTTTCAAATTTTCAACCCCGAGTATCAAGTAGCCTTGCTATGTTTGTCCAAAATTATTGCATAATTTATTTTGCAAATGACTTTAATTTGGCCTGCCTTTATTGTGTATACTATCCTGCCAAGAGTTGCACCAGCGTCATATTACACACAATGTTATTCAAAATATAGGTTTCCATAAAATACTTCAGATATCCAGTACATTCAATTAGAAACTTTCCATTAGCTTTGAATATAACTTGTGAATACCGAATTAGTTAGCAATAGACAAAGTAACATACTTCGGGTAAACTCGTTCAATTGTACCTGATTAAAACGTGTCATCACTACCGGTCACGTGACTTTTTTGTAAATGCGCATCCATCGGTGTCAATTTGTACCTCGATACGTGTCTTCGTCATCGATTTGTGAGATAAGAACAGTGGTTTGCTTAATCTAGAAGATTTGTTTATCAGTTACAATTTTTTTTTTTTTTTTTCACTTCACAACAGTTCTATTGCTGCATCATATACTATTAACAATAGTTTCATCTCTTACGTAATGCTCCTTTTTCTTAAGGGCATACGATACAGTTACAGGGGAGGTAATGACGTTGCTAACGTAAAATGATATTTTCGCGACGTCAAACAGTGACTTATCTGGAAAAGATGCAGTTTTCGACTGATTTTTATCATTCAAACTGATTTCATTTGAAAACGAGTGCATGGACCCTATTTTGTAAAAGGACATTATGTGGACCAATTAAAATAAAACAGTAAATAGTGCAATTTTTTTAATTTTGATAAATACACAGCCAAAAAATACGTTTTTTTTCTCAATTGATGACCATTTGATTAATATGAGTAATTTCTGAATAAATATGCCTACTTATTTAGGATACTTATAAAATACAGAAGTTACACATTATTTAACAAAAAACAATTTGTGTTTATCTTTTAAATCAAAAAAGATATGTATTTTTTTCGAAAGGTAAAATACGGCAACGAATCCGAATTTTGAGCAAATATAAATTTCGACCTCATTTAGCTCAAAAAGTAGCACATTATTTTTTATTACATATTTGAATTAATCAGGTAAAAATAGCCTAGATGGAAATTTTCATCAAACTTTAAATACGGGATCAAAACTGTATTGTATGCCCTTTAAAAAGGATAATCATTGGTGTAAGGATTCAATGAAAATATCTAAATCCCTGTCGTATAGAATAGGATAAGGGTTTTATGCTATTTTATTCTACACATAGTACACCTGTACCAAGTAAGGAATACGACAGCTGTTTGGTTTGTTTGAGCTTTTGAGTTTGCCGTTTCATGAAGGCTAGTCCGGTTTGAATTTTGATAAAGTAAAAGATGTCATGACGACATTGGTAACTTGCATGGTTACAATCCATTCCCTTATGATCAAGGCAGATATTTTAAATTACGATCAATACAGAATTGATTATTTTCTTTTATTTGACTTTATACGATACCATCAACGACAGGAGTTTACTCTGTCATATTGAATTGTAAAATAGCAGAGAATTCCTATATATTTTAAATGAAATATTGCTAATTTCAAGTGATTCATTTCAAAACAACTTAATGAATACTATTTATATGCATGCATAACTTTATTAATTTTATTCAATTATCCAATCAGGAGAGATAGTTTATAATACAAAATGTATGATAGCATATACATGAAAGTTTCCTACTGTTTTTCCCAAAGTATAAAAACGATTTACTTAATTTGTTTTCAAGTATGAAAAAAGGCTAACGCTATCTCGATTTTCTTGTATAATCTATACAAAATATAGCAATTTCACAGAATCTGTAATTTTACAAAAGCTTTGATACCAGTTCTGATTATTATTATTTTCAGAAAAAGCATGATGTAAACTCCGCTTTTTTATCATAGTGTTCAAAACGCTAATGTTTTGCAATATAACTCTTAACTACCTAAATTGTTTAGCAAAGTGATTACTTTAAACTTTTAATATGAATGTTGTTTACATTATAACGATCACCTTACCATTAATGGCAACATAGCACAGTTCGACTACAGGTCCATCATAGCGAGTTGGACTATGTTGTGATCCTTTATCGTCATAATAAATTATAAATTTTCCAAATTGATTACAAGGAATACTTTGTGTGATGTTTGGCAAACCTGGATCAGGATCTTCATAGCAAAGATAACCATCAGGTGGTATCGTTGATGTATTGGTCACATATAACTTAAATCCATCCATGCGAATTGCCACTGTAACAAAAATTATATATGTTTCAACAACTATTAAGCAAAACATTCATATTTGATAGCAACAACAAAAATATGTTTTCCTAATAATTATTTCAGATGGAATGATATAAGAAAGTATTTAATGATTGAGTTCAAAATGTAAATCATGCTTGCATAATCAGAATTGAGTATGTGATATTCTATTAATAATAATATATGCTTATAACTATTGTGACAAGTTTAACGTGAAATAACCAGTGCTATAAAATATAAGATGCATAATCAGTACAAATTACACACCTTTCTACTAGAGACCAAATATCACGGAAGTTCATGAAGTTAGCAATTATATGGCAACGGATGGTCGTCATGTATTTTACCCTTTTTAATTTTTGATTCGATCTTCACTTATGTGTCTTTTGTAAACAGTTTTATCCTTGTTTCTATCAGGTTATTTATAACCACTATGTAGATGGCACTGTTGTTCGTTTTTTCCTCGTCGAGGGTATAACCAGCTAAGTAGTCATTACTTCTGTGTTGACATGAAATATCATTGATAAGGTCATAATTATAAATTAACAACTTGAAAATTTTCGAATTTAGCAAAACTTTCCGAAATACTGGGCACTCCGTGCACATTTACTTCGTAGATTATTTTGCCTCTTCATATTTTTATTTTGGGTTACGAATGAGTCTTTGATAAACGTAAAGTGCATCTGGTATTCAAAATTTTAGTCATGCAATATACATGTATGATGATATTAAAATAGGCAGATGTGGTATGATTGCCATTGATACCACACTCCAGAAATAACTAAATGACATAGAAATTACCAACAATAGGTTACCGCACGGCATTCGTCAAAAAGCAAAACATATACCGCTTACTCAGCTGTAATGGTCCCGAAATAACAAAATGAAAAAACAATTCAAACAAAAATACTAACTGCTTAATTTATGTACAAAATATTGATCAAACATGATATATATAAACAGACGACGACCACTTTGAATTCGAGCGTCACTGTTGCATCTTTTGCAGCCAAAACTAGCGTCTGTCGTGTACCACACTTTAGTTCTGATTACTATAAAAGTGTATTTATCTTCAATTGTGAGAAAAAAAAAAGTACCGCTATAAAAGGCATTCAAACAATAATAAAAGACAAACATACTTGATAAGCAGCAACAAAAGGTAAAATAAAAAATAGACCAAGGAAAATTGAAAATGGAAAGACCTTCAGCAAATGACAAAATCAAAAGTTTGAACACATAAAAAGATTGAAAAAGAATTGTTATATTCCTGATTCCTGACATAGAACAGCGAAAACCTCTAAATTACAGGCTTTTGACTTGTGATAGGCTCATACAAAATTGGCGAGGTCAAACTTTGTAAAATAAAGACCATTCTAAAATAATTTTTTTGCATTATCTATTGTGTGCTTTGTGCAAAATTTATTGATTTTTTTTTCTGTTAGAACAAGATTCCTAAGAAATTGAATTGATTCTATACACGTTCGAAAAACAATCATCTATACTAAAGATAGGTCTAGACATAAGACAGACTTAAAATGATATACATATTTCTATATTTTTTGTTGTAACTTACAGTTTTCTCTGTAGTATATTATAACGTCTGTTATGTATGCAAGTTTGAAAGAAACTTCAAACATCCACCAAGCATATGTTCTTCCTAGGAGAGTGTGGGTACAGTGATCGAGATGAAACACATTTGAAATAGGTGGATTTATAGCATTTTCTGGTCCTGCGGGAACATGTATAGAACTCTGCGTTGCTCTGCCAAATGGTGTAAGGTTATCTGCAGAGTATACACCAAATTAAATGAAAAGGAATCACAAAAAGATGATTCAATTTTGAGATATTTTTACACCTTTTTATCCAAAACATTGTTCCCATTTTTGGTTTTGTTTCCCTTCATTTTGCTACGCAAACGCAATAACATACAATTACTGTTCAAGTAACGCCTACGATATTGCAATGGCCAGTTAGTATCAATTTCCGACAGTCAAACCAACGTTTAGGTAGGCCACGCTTGAAATACAAAATGGGTTTCTCTATCATAATGCGAAATAAACAAATCAGTCCATTTCAAGTATTTTTTCTATGTAAAATGTTATAATTATAAACGTAAAATACACGAAAAGATGTTTTGACCTCAATGTCTTTGGCAACTAAACAAGATGACGTAATATGTTTGATTCCGGTTTCAAATGTAAACAACTGCCGTTTTCCGGCTCTCGATGTGATAATCGAAAACAAAATTCTAATCCTTAGTTACATTAAAACATCGGAAACCTGAGTAGGATTCTACTTGATAAAGTTAGGCATCGGTAGATAATCCATGTTTAAATCTCTAAATCTATTAAGAAGACACAATTCAAAGCAATTAACTTCTAAGTTAATCTCAAAAACTCAAAAAGGAATCAGAGTTTACATGCACACTATTTATACGTCTTTTGTCATACAAATGATACATGCATCAACTATCATGTGCATCCACAATCAGTCAACATGTCAGAATCGAAGGTCTCAACCAATGAGAATAGTTGAAAATATGTCGGTCAAATAATTATAATGTGTGATGATAACTGAAAAAGTATGAATTTTAGGCGTTCTTCCTCAAAACTCATCATAACTGAACCGGTCAATTTTGCGATTTTCAATTTACTCAAAGAACTATAACTCTGATTCTGAATCTGAGAAATTAAGACTACCGGTAAAAATGACGTTAGCCAAAGGTCATATTGTTTCCTTCCTTGTATTAACCAACATACAGATGACATATATGTAAAGTATCGGCTTATTGGAATTTACCAAAAAGTAAAATCACAAAAATACTGAACCAGGGGGAAATCAATTCGTAAAGTCCATAATCACATGGCCAAATCAAAAAACAAAACGCATCAAAAACGAAGGGACAAGAACTGTCATATTCCTGACTTGGTACAGGCATTTTCAAATGTAGAAAAGGGTGGATTACACCTGGTTTTATAACGCTAACCCTCTAACTTTGATGACAGTCTCATCAAATTCCGTTATATTTACATTGATGCGTTAACCAAACAGAAACAACAAACAAAATAGTCAAAACATGGGCACATCAGTCATCATCGTATACCAATTTTCAAAGGAACAATTTAACAGAATATAAAAACATCTATCTACAAACACATTCATTGATTTGTGTGTCTGACGTCAGAAAATTGTATACGTCACATAAATTTGTCGTTCAATGTGCATACAAACAATTTAAAAATTTGCATAGGCAATGTTAGCATACAGGGTTAAAAAAACAAAAGTATGTAAGAATAAATTTCAGAAATATACCCGAGATTTAAAAAAAAAAGACTTACCTTGAGATGAAGCTATGTAAACAAAATACACATTGGGACTACAGATTAATATATTTTAATACATTATTAAGTCTAAGTAAACAAAACATGTAGTATCTGAACTATTTGATAGATATTATCGTTTCAAAAAGAGAAGAAGGTCGAGGAACGGGTGATTGAAAACCCCTTGATTCACTGCATTTTCTGTTTGTTTCAGAATATTAAGGAAATAAACTCATCATAGATACCAGGACTAAATTTTGTTTACACGCCAGACGCGCGTTTCGTCTACAAAAGACTCATCAGGGACGCTCGATTCCAAAAAAGTTTTACAAAGATTGTGTAAATCCCAATCACCATAATTTTAAATGCGGTAACTAAGACTGCATAAAAATGAATGAAAGATATATATATATTTAGATAGATAAAATATTGATCTTTAATTTGAATGATTGCAATATGTTTGGTTTGCAATCATTATGTAATCAATTATAATGCAATTAAGGGAGAAATATTGGTCAGTTCCTTTGAATGAACTTATTTTTTTCATCTCTATAACTATACAGGAAATTTAAACGAAATCTTAATCAACACAACAGGAGTTATTGACAAAGAAGGTTCCCTTCCTATTAAATGGACATATGGTTTTAGAACCTAAGTTTAAAAAATTAACGCTTTTGTAGAAATGGTTTGTTCTTATTTAGATACATGCATAGAACAAATGGAATTAATAATTAAAATGTGGAGTATCAGAAACCTTTCATTGATCTGTAAAATCTTAATTCTTAAATCACTTGCGATATCGAAGATTATGTATGTCATTTCATCTACACATGTACCATAATCCTATGTAATTAAAATACAACGTGACATTAATAGTTTTTTATGGAGTGGTAGTTCTCCGAAAGTACAATCGGAAGTTATTCAAACATCTCCTAGCGTCAGAACATGACTCCAAATGGAAACATGTTTCCAAAGCATTCTTCTCCCTTTCTGATTTAAAGGATTTATTTATGAGCAGATGTGAATTTGAGTTTTTAGATTTAAAAAGCACCTCTTTTTATATAGAAGTGTTATTTGCCTGGAAACGTTTCAAGGAATTTTTCACCGTTAAATGCATTTCGTGTTAGAAAAGAAATTATTTGATTATATCCGTTTTTCAAAGTTGACAGAACGAGTATTTTTTACAAATCTTGGTACATGGAAGGCAAAGGGTTCATCAATGATATTGTAGATGATAAAGACGATTGTTTGTCTCATGACGCTATTAACAAAAATGTATAACCTGAATGTTACTTTTGTAGACATTCCATCTATTAATCTTGCTATACCACGTGACTAGAAAGATTTGTTAAAACAACAACACATGTCACCTAACAGCAACTCATTTGAATTTGTTTTTGAGCATCAGAATAAAAAAATATGACTATCAGTAAATTATTCGGTAAAGATGTATATTCACTTTTTATCGATCGGGAAAGTGTTTCTCCTATTTCACAACACAGGTGGGAGGAAACTTTTAATATAGAAATTAGTGACGAAAAGTGGAACAATATTCATTCACTAGCTTTTAAATGTACTATAGAACATTTGTAGAAAGAAAACTACAAGCTTTCCAATATAAAACAAAATACACAGAATAGTCTCACTTAAGTATCTCCTTGAAAAATATTAACTTTCCTTAAATAATGAATTTGCAAGTTGTAAAGACATAGAAACTATAGAGCATACATTTTTTGAATGTGCAGAAATAAAACTATTTTGACGAGAATTTTCAAATTGGTGGTATTTAGTTTTTGGAGTAAATATATTTTTGAATAAAGACTGTGTCATTTTTGGTGTATTGAATTCTGATAACTTAGTTTTAAATTATTGTATTCTACAGGTGATTTATGGAAGTTATTCAATTAAATTTATTTTTGATATGATCATATATATTTAATGTATTCCTTAGTATCCTATACTGAGTATTCACATCATTTACTTGTTAATTTCTACTATGTCTTATTCGTAATATATATCAATAGTATAACAATTCCATAAATATCATGTCATTCACTTATGTATTGTAAACATGTATGTATGCACTGCAGTTTGAACACCAAAAAGATAATTAAAAAAAAAAAAAGTCTGTTTTGGCCAACTTGGGCCAAACTTATCGTTATAGACCTTTTAATATGGATTATGATAAGGCTACAGTCCGTGTAACGTAAAAGTTAACAATACGAACGATGCCCGAACCATGTACGGACGATGCCCGAACGATGTACGTACGCTTCCCGAACGGTGTACGAATGCAAACGAAACGCTGACCGAACGTTGTACGGACGCTGAACGAATGATGTACGAACGAAACCATGTACCATAAAACATACCATAAACGATAACATACGCACCCTTTTATCGTATATCGTATGGTTTTTGCGTGCATCGTTTCATTTAGCGTATACCGTATCGTTTAGCGTACATCGTTTCGTTTAGCGTATATCGTATCGTTTAGCGTACATCGTTTCTTGGCGTACATAGTTTCGTTTAGCGTATATGTTTTTTTTAAATATAAAACATAAATTGTGTTCTTTTAAATCTTTTTATATAGGTGATAATAAGCGTAAAATTCGGATTAATCAACATTTTTTTGAAAATAGCCTAAGGTATCACCCTTTTTTCCAAATGAACAATTCAAGTTATTTTAGATGGAAGTCGGAATTAATATAATGTTCTTACAAAAATATATTCGGGATATTAAGGTTGACTTTTTGTTCAAAACGATTGTTAAATATTTTTTATGTATTCTCTTTTATAGCATGTATTTTAAAATCGACAGATTAGCAGTTTTATCTATATGTCGTAATTAAACCATTTATTTTTTTGTTATAGATTTTTTTTATTCATTTTAAAATCAGACGGAAAAAAAAGCAAATATTCGAGAAATTTCACAAAAACAATTACTCATTATGTGCCTCATCAACTCCAAACTTAAAATCTCTACCAATGTACAAACGATTGTGTATTATTTTACCTATAAATTCACTTTACTTTAAACAATCATCAACAATTGTCCGGCAAAAAACTAGACCATTTCCCTCTATTCTTGATTTTTCTTATAGAATTTTCCTTAATTTTCTTATACCATTTTCCTCTGTTCTTTATTTTGCCCGTTATACTCTATTATAATTTTGTAATTTTTTTTCCTTCATTTTCCTGTATTTATAACTCCTTCATTCGGAGCAACCCACCCTAAATATACATACGATACACACGGTCTATAGGTCATCGCTTGTGCCGAAATACACATGTTTGCATAACACACTCATGATGTCCTTTTTTTGTAACTTCATTGGGATGTAAAAGCGTTGACCGATTTACATTTTGTAAGAAGCGTTTTGCGCTTCATTCTTAAAATGTGCACACGGTCAACGCTTTTACAACCCTATGACAGAGATGGGTCCGATTACTTTCAATGTAATTGATTAAATTACAATTACTTTGTCATTTGTACGATTGAATTAAATTAATGATTACATCATTTCTGAAAGTATCTGATTAAATTAATGATTACATTGGCAAAGTAATCATGATTACACCTGATTACAATGAATTTAAAAACAAAACATTTTGAATGAAGTGAATGAATAAACGTTCAATATAACCATAGCATTTTTGAGAAAGTATTTTATTTGGTTCAATTATAAAATGATAACTTCAAATTAGAATTCATCTATTTAAATAAACACCAAATTTCACTACATATATACATTACACTTTATCACCAATGATCTCTGAATTACTTTGAATTAAATATAATAAAGATATATCATAATCAAGAGTTTTTTTGTTTGTCTTCTGACCTCTTTCATAATTTATATGTATTCCAAGTTGCAGTTTATGGAAGTTTAAATATGGATGAAATAAAGTTACCAGTTTAAACTATGTTAAATTTTAAAAGAAATGTTTAATCAAATTGTAAACAATATGTAAGTACTAAAAATCATTGCATTTTACATGTCCAGTCCAAATACATTTTTTAAAATTTTAAACAATATATTTGTCCAACTTTTAATTTAGTTTTGCTAATTAGATAAATTTTCATGTCTGATTTATCTTTTATCATAAATATTTCCCTACAGCTATACTCAATTGGTAATTGCAATAAAAACAAACCTTAATTAGTCTCCTACCAGCTGTCAATTCAAAGTTGACAAAAAACACAAAAACTAACAAAAGATTATAATTCAGGGTTAAAGAAAAGTATTACTTGAATAAATAACAGTTATCAAATATTAATATGAAGATCATTATAAAACGATGAATAGACATGTATGTACAATATCTTTTACTAAGATAAAAGGTATATAGTTGTAATATATGTCTCTGCTTAGGCTAATGATGATCGACTTTTCAATACTGTAACAGTTTATTTTTTAATGAAGTAGACATGTTTAAAGTAACCAAACCATTTTAATATGTTAAAAATTTATCAGATATGAATAACAAAGGGGTTCATTTAATGACCAAAAACACAATTTTTTTTTCATTGTAATCAGAATGTAATCAAAAAGTAATCATGATTACAGGGTATTTTGAAAAGTAATTGATTAAATTAAATTACATGTAATCAGATTTTTGGCTGATTAATGATTACACTGATTACTTGAAAAATTGTAATCAATTACAGCTGATTAACGATTACAATTACAATTACCCCAAGTCTGCCCTATGAAGTTACAAAAAGAGCATTCAATACTTATAAATACACTTTTTAGCTAGGATTATGAAAACACGATTTTTATCAAGTTTTTATTTAATTTACCTGTGCACTCTATTTCGGGACCTTGTGTCATCTTGAATGCAACATTTTATTGTGTAATGAAATTGATTAAGGAATAACGCAATATTGCAGTGTAGCCAATCAGAATAACGTATAAATATAATTCATTTCAAATCTTTAATGCCATAAAACTACATATTTATATGTATGTGACACAACATATAATGAAACATACATCTAATGTTATTATAACATTGTAAATGTCCTCCTAATGATACATCTTATAGTTGCCACTGGACATTAAACAGCTATTAACTATAAATTCATCCGTCATATTTTTAGTTTGGTTTAATGTGAAAATCAAACAACATGATGATACAATAGTTATTGCAGATTTTCACTTGGGATATAATGGGAAATAATACGTTATTTTTATATATTTCAATCTATTCTAAATAATTTTAAACAATTTCAAATCAAACGGTAATTTTTTTTATTTGCCATAAAAACACCAATAATTTTCATTTCTTATTTTAAACAGATCGATTGTTTTTCAATGGTCGGTGCCTGTCAGCATTTATAAAACCGTGTTTGCCAGAAAAAAAGCTACATAGAACAAGAACATAACAATGTCTTAGAAATACTTCGAGTCCCTACATGTATTTTCTAATTTCTGTTGTAATGTGGTGTAATGCAAATTGATAATTCCTGAATACTATTTTGTACCCATCAAGCATCTGGGGTTAATAACAAATCTATGGACAGTAGTCTCTTTTTCTTTACTCGCAAAGTATTCACCTAAATCATGCTTGCTTAGTTTGTATATTTTACAATTGTAATTGGGATAATGTCCAATCAAATTTAAATATAATATATACAGATTAAAATATGCCTCTATATTGTTTGAAGATGTCAATGTTATTTACAAAGCTGGAATCCATGTTTATACAAACAGAGCAAGGAAGCCTATCAAAGCTTTACTCTACAAGCATTAGGAAATTAGCTGTAAAGTCGGCAACATAACAGGTTAATGTATTCAAGTGAATTTAAGATCAGTTGCAATTATAATGGTTCAATCAATCTTATCTTTGATGTGCCATATTGGCATCCCTATAAAATAAGACAGTCCATGCGTGACCCATGGCATTAAGTATTATGCATGTCAGTTGATATTTTCTTAGTGAAGCTAGCACTAATAAGTAAGTTAGTAAGTAAATTATTTATTATAGTGACATGTGTTTTTCACAAAATATTATATAATACAGTGAGATATAATTGTTTTTATATCTCACTGTATTATATAATATTTTGTGAAAAACACATGTCACTATAATAAATAATTTACTTACTAACTTACTTAATTATAATTAGAACACCCGACCTTTTTGTTGTATAAGTCACTTTAAACATAAATTACAACGGTACGACGAACAAAAATAAATAAATGTTATCGACAATTTTCATGATTTTTTTTTCTCTTACTAATAACATATATTATTAACGTGTCTGAAATATTTTGAAAAGTGAAATAAAACTCTTGAACAGACCATTTATGAACGTCGTTTGTGTGAATTCGGGATTTACACGTATTAAAAACTCTTCACTTTTTGGGATTCGAGGAAAATAAATATTTAGCAAACACTGTTGAGGAACACAAATAAAAAAAAATTCTGTATCATAAATTTAATTTGTTAATATTTGCAACTCTTAAAACCAGCTGATATTTTTTGTATTTCTTCATGTTGAATAACCTAACAAATGGGGATACATGTATACACGACTTCCCAAATTTAATCTTAAATTCAACTACGTTACCCAACACCTTTAATATTAAAACAATACAAGATATAAATATATATTTTTTTTTATCAAATTTGAATACTGGGAGCTATCTGAAGTCTGTTCATTGGATCTCAGTTTTAATATAGGCGCGGCAATCCATCACTTTTATCCAATCAACTGTCCTTAATAATAAAGAGGGACGTGCAATTGTGTCTGTTTCAAGTTAGATAAATATAATTATTCATATTTCTGGACGTACATATGTCAGAGTTTAGGCTATTTCATTCGATAGTAGTAGATGAAAAAAAGGACTTTCTGATATTCTATCTATAACTGAAAAATTGGCATTAAATCGTAGAGGCAGTCCCACTTCAGGTGAAGAATAGAACGTATTCAGCTTTTTAGATTTTCTTCTGTCCACTAGCAAATGTCTGCCTGTACCACTGAAAATATATATAACTTCCGGACTAGCGAACACAGGCAACCCAGTTACTAATCTTGCTGCTTCCAATTGAACGACATGTTCCAAAATTGTTGGAATTTTGTTCTATTTTAATATCATCCGGAGAAGGATTACAGGAGAATAATAGCATAGTAATGGTCTTGTTCCGATTAAAATCAATAAACCAAATGAATCCTTCGACCATACTAAAATTTGTTCTAAATCGCTATTTAAGACATTCGCTAATTTGTTAGGACTAGTACTTGAATAAGAAAAGGATTTTTCATCAGCACACAATCGAGTTAGAATTACCAGCTTTGTCATATACATGAATAAGGAATAGTAGGGAACCTAATACAGAGCCTTGTGGAACTCCTGCATTAGTATTCTCAAAAGGCAAATATAAACTTGAAACAGAAACGCATTTTGTATATTTGAAATACAGTGTATAACTAACTAATTAAGTGATTAAATACGTTTTTAAATACAATTTTTTTTTCAAATACTTTGCCCACTTCTGATAATAATGAGATTGGTCTAAAATTGGAAATCAGTGATTTGTACCCGGTTTTGAAAATAAATAAATGCTCAAAGTCAACTCATTTTAAAGAAGTTTTGAAAATAAAATGGTCAAATGCATTTTTTTTTTTACATAAAGCACAAATAAATTTACATGTTACATTATGAGATCAAAATACCTGCAATACCCCAGTCCAGATATATCGTGTATATTCGACTGAATATACCATATCGAGAATTTTACATTCATACTTGTTACGTAACAAGATCTGGGCCCAGGTAAAAAGATCCAGCAGGTGTTGTATATTCGAAAGTGTTTATCGCTTTCCATTATACATGCTGACGATGCCTTTAAGCTTTAGGGCCATTTTGTTTTCGCAAAGACAAACAAAAATTAAATAATTTTATATATATAAAATATTCTGTTGAAAATTTGTTTAATCTTTTTTTTTTAATTAGAGGTAAAAAGATAAGCATAACGTCTTCGCAATTTCTTGTTCAGATCCATGGACACAGATGTCAGAATGAATAGGAAAACACGTCATTCTTAAATAAATATATTGTAAAATGGACACCAAACACATTTTGATAGAATAGTGTACTGATAAATTTTCTTGTGTATTTTCTATGTTCTGGAAACTTCAACATCCCATCAACAATACTTAAATTAAAGTCCTAAGTTTAATAAAGTAAATACATGTATATATTTTTTTAAATATCATTTGCAAGGCTGCATGCCCATTGTATCTATCGTTTTCATATATTTCTTTTCCGCCATGCATAAGTTTAATATTTACTTTTACTTTATTCTATATATATATAATCTGTTTCAGAGATTTGTGAACTTTATGATTAAAATAATTAACCCTCAATATATGTATATGGTATACGGCATTTATATACAAGTAAGTAAGTAAGTAAATTATTTATTATAGTGACATGTGTAAATTATGTACAGATTATAAACATATAATATATGATAAATAGTAATACACCCGGCCCAATGGACCTATAAGTCACCTCAAATAAAGTAAAACAATTATTAAACAATTATATCACGTTCTAATCTTTTGTTGACGTAAGTAAATTTCAAAAATATATAGACATAAAATATATTGTAAACAAAAATTTAAGCTTTAAATATGTAAAAAAAGTAAGTGTTATATAACAACTGACGTCTTATATGAAATGCACGAACTATATATTTTGCTAATTTTCTTATGTGGACAGACATTAAAAAGTTCAATTTGTCAGCATGATTCAAAACTGTGAAATTTTTCTCAATTAAAAGTTTACCAAAAAAGTTAACTCGACATTCAATATACAATGGAGAATCAAACATAAAATGGAACTCAGTTTCAGTTTCTTGATTTTTACAAAATATACATAGTCTTTCTTCTACACTTTCGTTTGAGTATCTACCAGTTTCCACTCTTAATGGTAAAATTCCACTTCTAAATTGCGCTAAGTGTGACCGCTCAATTTTACTCAAGTTCAAATTCACGTAATTTTCAGTTTCAAAGACTGTTTTAAAGTTCCTATATGTTCGTAATTTTGAAACTTCTTGGACGGAATTCCTCCAGATATCTGAATACAGCCGAAAAATGTACATGCATAATAATAATCACTTAAATATATTTTAGTTGATTGATTGAAGTTGTTTTATGTCCAGGGTAAACTATGTCAAACATTTTTATGAAGAAAAAGAGTTTCTAATTCGAAGGAAGGTTTTACGACATATTTTGACCAGGCAGAAGCTAGCGAACAATAGCTAGCGAACAATAAGCCAGCGAACAATAAGGCGATATATCGAGAAACCAAAAGAATGAATAAGACAACAACGGCCGTTAAATAAAAAAATATTTAAAAAGGCAGAAAATCAGTTAAATATAGCAATTTAAACTCAATTTTGAAATGGTTTTTATCCAATCTATTGATTTAACAAGTCGCATAACTTTTTAGGCTAATATTCAGTACCACAATAACTATGCATCTATCAACGGATTATTTGTAGGTGTAAGGCCACCTATGTACCCTCTTCAATTTAGAACGTATGTAAAAGTAGTCCTACCCTGTAAAATATAGCACCTTTTATGTCATTGTTTAATCTAGAGCTCAAAATTCGAAAAAATTAGGAGGGTCGGCCTATTCCAGGGATTCTAGAGAAAAATAATGAGGGGTGTCACGGGGAATGACTATATAGGTCTTGTAGAGGAGAAACAGGCGCTTCTTTTGCGCTAGGTATCGAAGGGCGCTATGTTCAAAAATCTGAAACTAGAGCTCAAAATTCGAAAAAAATGTCCAAAAAATGGGGGTAGGGTCGGCCTATTCCAGGAGTACTAGAGAAAAATAATGAGGGGTGTCACGGGGTATGACTATATAGGTCTTGTAGAAGAGAAACAGGCGCTTCTTTTGCGCTAGGTATCGAAGGGCGCTATGTTCAAAAATCTGAAACTAGAGCTCAAAATTCGAAAAAAATGTCCAAAAAATGGGGGTAGGGTCGGCCTATTCCAGGAGTTCTAGAGAAAAATAATGAGGGGTGTCACGGGGTATAACTATATAGGTCTTGTAGAGGAGAAACAGGCGCTTCTTTTGCACTAGGTATCGAAGGGCGCTATGTTCAAAAATCTGAAACTAGAGCTCAAAATTCGAAAAAAATGTCCAAAAAATGGGGGTAGGGTCGGCCTATTCCAGGAGTTCTAGAGAAAAATAATGAGGGGTGTCACGGGGTATGACTATATAGGTCTTGTAGAAGAGAAACAGGCGCTTCTTTTGCGCTAGGTATCGAAGGGCGCTATGTTCAAAAATCTGAAACTAGAGTTCAAAATTTGAAATAAATGTAAAAAAATTAGGGGGGTCGGCCTATTCCAGGGCTTCTAGAGAAAAATAATGAGGGGTGTCACGGGGAATGACTATATAGGTCTTGTAGAGGAGAAACAGGCGCTTCTTTTGCGCTAGGTATCGAAGGGCGCTATGTTCAAAAATCTGAAACTAGAGTTCAAAATTTGAAATAAATGTCAAAAAATTAGGGGGTCGGCCTATTCCAGGGCTTCTAGAGAAAAATAATGAGGGGTTTCACGGAGAATGACTATATAGGTCTTGTAGAGGAGAAACAGGCGCTTCTTTTGCGCTAGGTATCGAAGGGCGCTATGTTCAAAAATCTGAAACTAGAGCTCAAAATTTGAAAAAAAATGTCAAAAAATAAGGGGGTCGGCCTATTCTAGGACTTCTAGAGAAAAATAATGAGGAGTGTCACGGGGAATGACTATATAGGTCTTGTAGAGGAGAAACAGGCGCTTCTTTTGCGCTAGGTATCGAAGGGCGCTATGTTCAAAAATATGAAACTAGAGCTCAAAATTTGAAAAAAATGTCAAAAAATTAGGGGGGTCGGCCTATTTTAGGACTTCTAGAGAAAAATAATGAGGGGTGTCACGGGGAATGACTATATAGGTCTTGTAGAAGAGAAACAGGCGCTTCTTTTGCGCTAGGTATCGAAGGGCGCTATGTTCAAAAATATGAAACTAGAGCTCAAAATTCGAAAAAAATGTCCAAAAAATGGGGGTAGGGTCGGCCTATTCCAGGAGTTCTAGAGAAAAATAATGAGGGGTGTCACGGGGTATGACTATATAGGTCTTATAGAGGAGAAACAGGCGCTTCTTTTGCACTAGGTATCGAAGGGCGCTATGTTCAAAAATCTGAAACTAGAGCTCAAAATTCGAAAAAAATGTCCAAAAAATGGGGGTAGGGTCGGCCTATTCCAGGAGTTCTAGAGAAAATTAATGAGGGGTGTCACGGGGTATGACTATATAGGTCTTGTAGAAGAGAAACAGGCGCTTCTTTTGCGCTAGGTATCGAAGGGCGCTATGTTAAAAATCTGAAACTAGAGTTCAAAATTTGAAATAAATGTCAAAAAATTAGGGGGGTCGGCCTATTCCAGGGCTTCTAGAGAAAAATAATGAGGGGTTGTCACGGAGAATGACTATATAGGTCTTGTAGAAGAGAAACAGGCGCTTCTTTTGCGCTAGGTATCGAAGGGCGCTATGTTCAAAAATTGAAACTAGAGCTCAAAATTTGAAAAAAATGTCAAAAAATTAGGGGGTCGGCCTATTTTAGGACTTCTAGAGAAAAATAATGAGGGGTGTCACGGGTATGACTATATAGGTCTTGTAGAAGAGAAACAGGCGCTTTTTTGGCACTAGGTATCGAAGGGCGCTATGTTCAAAAATCTGAAACTAGAGCTCAAAATTCGAAAAAAATGTCAAAAAAATGGGGGTAGGATCGGCCTATTGCAGGGCTTCTAGAGAAAAATAATGAGGGGTTTCACGGGGAATGACTATATAGGTCTTGTAGAGGAGAAACAGGCGCTTCTTTTGCGCTAGGTATCGAAGGGCGCTATGTTCAAAAATCTGAAACTAGAGTTCAAAATTTGAAAAAAATGTCAAAAATTGGGGGGGTCGGCCTATTCTAGGACTTCTAGAGAAAAATAATGAGGGGTGTCACGGGGAATGACTATATAGATCTTGTAGAGGAGAAACAGGTGCTTCTTTTGTGCTAGGTATCGAAGGGCGCTATGTTCAAAAATATGAAACTAGAGCTCAAAATTTGAAAAAAATGTCAAAAAATTAGGGGGGTCGGCCTATTTTAGGACTTCTAGAGAAAAATAATGAGGGGTGTCACGGGGTATGACTATATAGGTCTTGTAGAAAAGAAACAGGCGCTTCTTTTGCGCTAGGTATCGAAGGGCGCTATGTTCAAAAATCTGAAACTAGAGCTCAAAATTTGAAAAAAAATGTCAAAAAATTAGGGGGGTCGGCCTATTTTAGGACTTCTAGAGAAAAATAATGAGGGGTGTCACGGGGAATGACTATATAGGTCTTGTAGAAGAGAAACAGGCGCTTCTTTTGCGCTAGGTATCGAAGGGTGCTATGTTCAAAAATCTGAAACTAGAGCTCAAAATTCGAAAAAAATGTCCAAAAAATGGGGGTAGGATCGGCCTATTCCAGGAGTTCTAGAGAAAAATAATGAGGGGTGTCACGGGGTATGACTATATAGGTCTTGTAGAAGAGAAACAGGCGCTTCTTTTGCGTAGGTATCGAAGGGCGCTATGTTCAAAAATCTGAAACTAGAGCTCAAAATTTGAAAAAAATGTCAAAAAATTAGGGGGGTCGGCCTATTGCAGGGCTTCTAGAGAAAAATAATGAGGGGTTTCACGGGGAATGACTATATAGGTCTTGTAGAGGAGAAACAGGCGCTTCTTTTGCGCTAGGTATCGAAGGGCGCTATGTTCAAAAATCTGAAACTAGAGCTCAAAATTTGAAAAAAATGTCAAAAAATTGGGGGGGTCGGCCTATTCTAGGACTTCTAGAGAAAAATAATGAGGGGTGTCACGGGGAATGACTATATAGGTCTTGTAGAGGAGAAACAGGTGCTTCTTTTGTGCTAGGTATCGAAGGGCGCTATGTTCAAAAATATGAAACTAGAGCTCAAAATTTGAAAAAAATGTCAAAAAATTAGGGGGGTCGGCCTATTTTAGGACTTCTAGAGAAAATAATGAGGGGTGTCACGGGGTATGACTATATAGGTCTTGTAGAAGAGAAACAGGTGCTTCTTTTGCGCTAGGTATCGAAGGGCGCTATGTTCAAAAATCTGAAACTAGAGCTCAAAATTTGAAAAAAATGTCAAAAAATTAGGGGGGTCGGCCTATTTTAGGACTTCTAGAGAAAAATAATGAGGGGTGTCACGGGGAATGACTATATAGGTCTTGTAGAAGAGAAACAGGCGCTTCTTTTGCGCTAGGTATCGAAGGGCGCTATGTTCAAAAATCTGAAATAGAGCTCAAAATTCGAAAAAAATGTCCAAAAAATGGGGGTAGGGTCGGCCTATTCCAGGAGTTCTAGAGAAAAATAATGAGGGGTGTCACGGGGTATGACTATATAGGTCTTATAGAGGAGAAACAGGCGCTTCTTTTGCACTAGGTATCGAAGGGCGCTATGTTCAAAAATCTGAAACTAGAGCTCAAAATTCGAAAAAAATGTCCAAAAAATGGGGGTAGGGTCGGCCTATTCCAGGAGTTCTAGAGAAAAATAATGAGGGGTGTCACGGGGTATGACTATATAGGTCTTGTAGAAGAGAAACAGGCGCTTCTTTTGCGCTAGGTATCGAAGGGCGCTATGTTCAAAAATCTGAAACTAGAGCTCAAAATTTGAAAAAAATGTCAAAAAATTAGGGGGGTCGGCCTATTGCAGGGCTTCTAGAGAAAAATAATGAGGGGTTTCACGGGGAATAACTATATAGGTCTTGTAGAGGAGAAAAAAGGCGCTTCTTTTGCGCTAGGTATCGAAGGGCGCTATGTTCAAAAATCTGAAACTAGAGCTCAAAATTTGAAAAAAATGTCAAAAAATTGGGGGGGTCGGCCTATTCTAGGACTTCTAGAGAAAAATAATGAGTGGTGTCACAGGGAATGACTATATAGGTCTTGTAGAGGAGAAACAGGCGCTTCTTTTGTGCTAGGTATCGAAGGGCGCTATGTTCAAAAATATGAAACTATAGCTCAAAATTTGAAAAAAATGTCAAAAAATTAGGGGGGGTCGGCCTATTTTAGGACTTCTAGAGAAAAGTAATGAGGGGTGTCACGGGGTATGACTATATAGGTCTTGTAGAAGAGAAACAGGCGCTTCTTTTGCGCTAGGTATCGAAGGGCGCTATGTTCAAAAATATGAAACTAGAGCTCAAAATTTGAAAAAAATGTCAAAAAATTAGGGGGGTCGGCCTATTCAGGCTTTTAGAGAAAAATAATGAGGGGTGTCACGGGGATTGACTATATAGGTCTTGTAGAGCAGAAACAGGCGCTTCTTTTGCATTAGGTATCGAAGGGCGCTATGTTCAAAAATCTGAAACTAGAGCTCAAAATTCGAAAAAAATGTCCAAAAAATGGGGGTAGGTCGGCCTATTCCAGGAGTTCTAGAGAAAAATAATGAGGGGTGTCACGGGGTATGACTATATAGGTCTTATAGAGGAGAAACAGGCGCTTCTTTTGCACTAGGTATCGAAGGCGCTATGTTCAAAAATCTGAAACTAGAGCTCAAAATTTCGAAAAAAATGTCAAAAAATGGGGTAGGGTCGGCCTATTCCGGTTCTAGAGAAAAATTAATGAGGGGTTCACGGGGTATGACTATATAGGTCTTGTAGAAGAGAAACAGGCGCTTCTTTTGCGCTAGGTATCGAAGGGCGCTATGTTAAAAATCTGAAACTAGAGTCAAAATTTGAAATAAATGTCAAAAAATTAGGGGGGTCGGCCTATTCCAGGCTTCTAGAGAAAAATAATGAGGGGTGTCACGGAGAATGACTATATAGGTCTTGTAGAAGAGAAACAGGCGCTTCTTTTGCGCTAGGTATCGAAGGGCGCTATGTTCAAAAATATGAAACTAGAGCTCAAAATTTGAAAAAAATGTCAAAAAATTAGGGGGTCGGCCTATTTTAGGACTTCTAGAGAAAAATAATGAGGGGTGTCACGGGGTATGACTATATAGGTCTTGTAGAAGAGAAACAGGGCTTTTTTGGCACTAGGTATCGAAGGGCGCTATGTTCAAAAATCTGAAACTAGAGCTCAAAATTGAAAAAAATGTCAAAAAAATGGGGTAGGATCGGCCTATTGCAGGCTTCTAGAGAAAAATAATGAGGGGTTTCACGGGGAATGACTATATAGGTCTTGTAGAGAGAAACAGGCGCTTCTTTTGCGCTAGGTATCGAAGGGCGCTATGTTCAAAAATCTGAAACTAGAGTTCAAAATTGAAAAAAATGTCAAAAAATTGGGGGGGTCGGCCTATTCTAGGACTTCTAGAGAAAAATAATGAGGGGTGTCACGGGGTAATGACTATATAGATCTTGTAGAGGAGAAACAGGCTTCTTTTGCTAGGTATCGAAGGGCGCTATGTTCAAAAATATGAAACTAGAGCTCAAAATTGAAAAAAATGTCAAAAAAATAGGTGGGTCGGCCTATTTTAGGATTCTAGAGAAAAATAATGAGGGGTGTCACGGGGTATGACTATATAGGTCTTGTAGAAAGAAAACAGGCGCTTCTTTTGCGCTAGGTATCGAAGGGCGCTATGTTCAAAAATCTGAAACTAGAGCTCAAAATTTGAAAAAAATGTCAAAAAATTAGGGGGGTCGGCCTATTTTAGGACTTCTAGAGAAAAATAATGAGGGGTTCACGGGGAATACTATATAGGTCTTGTAGAAGAGAAACAGGCGCTTCTTTTGCGCTAGTATCGAAGGGTCGCTATGTTCAAAAATCTGAAACTAGAGCTCAAAATTCGAAAAAAATGTCAAAAAATTGGGGTGGTCGGCCTATATTCAGGATTCTAGAGAAAAATAATGAGGGTGTCACGGGGTATGACTATATAGGTCTTGTAGAAGAGAAACAGGCGCTTCTTTTGCGCTAGGTATCGAAGGGCGCTATGTTCAAAAATTGAAACTAGAGCTCAAAATTTGAAAAAAATGTCAAAAAATTAGGGGGGTCGGCCTATTGCAGGGCTTCTAGAGAAAAATAATGAGGGGTTTCACGGGGTATGACTATATAGGTCTTGTAAGGAGAAACAGGCGCTTCTTTTGCGCTAGGTATCGAAGGGCGCTATGTTCAAAAATCTGAAACTAGAGCTCAAAATTTGAAAAAAAATGTCAAAAAATTGGGGGGGTCGGCCTATTCTAGGACTTCTAGAGAAAAATAATGAGGGGTGTCACGGGGAATGACTATATAGGTCTTGTAGAGGAGAAACAGGCGCTTCTTTTGTGCTAGGTATCGAAGGGCGCTATGTTCAAAAATATGAAACTAGAGCTCAAAATTTGAAAAAAAATGTCAAAAAATTAGGGGGGTCGGCCTATTTTAGGACTTCTAGAGAAAAATAATGAGGGGTGTCACGGGGTATGACTATATAGGTCTTGTAGAAGAGAAACAGGTGCTTCTTTTGCGCTAGGTATCGAAGGGCGCTATGTTCAAAAAATCTGAAACTAGAGCTCAAAATTTGAAAAAAATGTCAAAAAATTAGGGGGTCGGCCTATTTTAGGACTTCTAGAGAAAAATAATGAGGGGTGTCACGGGGAATGACTATATAGGTCTTGTAGAAGAGAAACAGGCGCTTCTTTTGCGCTAGGTATCGAAGGGCGCTATGTTCAAAAATCTGAAACTAGAGCTCAAAATTCGAAAAAAATGTCAAAAAATTAGGGGGAACGGCCTATTCTAGGACTTCTAGAGAAAATTAATGAGGGGTGTCACGGGGAATGACTATATAGGTCTTGTAGAGGAGAAACAGGCGCTTCTTTTGCGCTAGGTATCGAAGGGCGCTATGTTCAAAAATATGAAACTAGAGCTCAAAATTTGAAAAATGTAAAAAAATTAGGGGGGTCGGCCTATTCTAGGACTTCTAGAGAAAAATAATGAGGGGTGTCACGGGGTATGACTATATAGGTCTTGTAGAAGAGAAACAGGCGCTTTTTTTGCACTAGGTATCGAAGGGAGCTATGTTCAAAAATCTGAAACTAGAGCTCAAAATTCGAAAAAAATGTCCAAAAAATGAGGGTAGGGTCGGCCTATTCCAGGAGTTCTAGAGAAAAATAATGAGGGGTGTCACGGGGTATGACTATATAGGTCTTGTAGAAGAGAAACAGGCGCTTCTTTTGCGCTAGGTATCGAAGGGCGCTATGTTCAAAAATCTGAAACTAGAGCTCAAAATTTGAAAAAAATGTCAAAAAATTAGGGGGGTCGGCCTATTGCAGGACTTCTAGAGAAAAATAATGAGGGGTGTCACGGGGTATGACTATATAGGTCTTGTAGAAGAGAAACAGGCGCTTCTTTTGCACTAGGTATCGAAGGGCGCTATGTTCAAAAGTCTGAAACTAGAGCTCAAAATTTGAAAAAAATGTCAAAAAATTAGGGGGGTCGGCCTATTCCAGGACTTCTAGGGAAAAATAATGAGGGGTGTCACGGGGTATGACTATATAGGTCTTGTAGAAGAGAAACAGGCGCTTTTTTTGCACTAGGTATCGAAGGGAGCTATGTTCAAAAATCTGAAACTAGAGCTCAAAATTCGAAAAAAATGTCCAAAAAATGAGGGTAGGGTCGGCCTATTCCAGGAGTTCTAGAGAAAAATAATGAGGGGTGTCACGGGGTATGACTATATAGGTCTTGTAGAAGAGAAACAGGCGCTTCTTTTGCGCTAGGTATCGAAGGGCGCTATGTTCAAAAATCTGAAACTAGAGCTCAAAATTTGAAAAAAATGTCAAAAAATTAGGGGGGTCGGCCTATTGCAGGGCTTCTAGAGAAAAATAATGAGGGGTGTCACGGGGAATGACTATATAGGTCTTGTAGAGGAGAAACAGGCGCTTCTTTTGCGCTAGGTATCGAAGGGCGCTATGTTCAAAAATCTGAAACTAGAGCTCAAAATTTGAAAAAAATGTCAAAAAATTAGGGGGGTCGGCCTATTCTAGGACTTCTAGAGAAAAATAATGAGGGGTGTCACGGGGAATGACTATATAGGTCTTGTAGAGGAGAAACAGGCGCTTCTTTTGTGCTAGGTATCGAAGGGCGCTATGTTCAAAAATCTGAAACTAGAGCTCAAAATTTGAAAAAAATGTCAAAAATTTAAGGGGGTCGGCCTATTTTAGGACTTCTAGAAAAAAATAATGAGGGGTGTCACGGGGTATGACTATATAGGTCTTGTAGAAATTGGGTCTACAAAAGACTCATTAGTGACGCTCGAATCAAAATAATGGTTGAAAGGCCAAAATAAAGGACGAGGTTGAAGATCATTGAGAACATAACATTCCTAGCAGTTTTGCCAAATACAGGTAAGACAGTTTATTCCTGGTGTAGAAAAACCTTAGTTTTTTTCAAAAATTCAAAGCGGTGTTAATTTATAAGATTATATTAATGATAAGCCAAGTCAACACACAAGTGCCAACTACTGGGATGGTGATACCCTCGGGGAAATAAATCTTTACCAGCAGTGGCATCGACTCAGAGGTTGCATTTTAAGTTTTAACTCATCATAGATACCAGTATTTTAATTTTATATTTACGCCAGACGCGCGTTTCGTCTACAATATATCAGTGAATGTCCTGTGAAGGGAAAACAGGCGCATCGTTTGCGTAAGACTTCAAAAGGTGCTATGTTCAATTTTATCGAAAGGAACTAAAAAAAAATAAAAACTCAACTGTCAGACAAGAACGCGAAAATAAAAAAAAAAACCAACATATCAGAGTCAGTAAAAACTAATTTTCAAATCTTGTCATATAAAGTCATAATTTCCCCATCCGAATAACATATGATAAAAGAGTTTGTAAAATGTGTTATGTAAATACTGATAAAAAGAATGCTGATTACTGGCTGATTTTCTTTTTCAAGGGTATGTCGAAAAGAAAACGACGAAGATGAAAGAACTTTAGTGCGAATACCAGCTGGTATATAACCTAAAGTTCTATATACACTTACATACTTAACAGACAGTCTACTTTTTATTCTTTCAAAAGTTTTTTTCATATCAGAGGTTTTGTACCAGATAACCAAAATCAGCAAAGAATACTGCATTGTTAAAAAAGTATGATAGTAAAACTACATACAGACCAGTTAACTTTATCAATGACAATACAAGCGCCACAACCTTAAAGACGGTATAAGTACCCTCGTGCACGTGCGGGTGTTGTCTGATAAAAGTAGATGTACATGTATACACATGGAAAAAAGTATTTTGTAAAATGTGTTATGTAAATACTGATAAAAAAAAATGCTGATTACTGGCTGATTTTCTTTTTCAAGGGTATGTCGAAAAGAAAACGACGAAGATAAAAAAAACTTTAGTGCGATTGCCAACTGGTATATAACCAAATTGGAATTGAAATTAAAAAAAACACTCTTTATTTTTTTATGATATAATTTGTTAAAATAGAACTAGTTAAACACTATTTAAATATCACCTGAGTTTGATCAATAATTATCGACTCGATAAGTTCTTATCTGCACATGCAGCTACTGTACCCGTACACAGCAAAACATGTGTTTTTATCCTCATTGTTTTCAACACTTTAAATAACCAAGTTTATAAAGTTATGCGATTGACACCTTGAAATAGGTCCTCCACAACTCTTAAACGCAGCAAGATGGTAGATTATCAGCATGAGAGAGGCAGGAATGTCGCTGTGACAACTGTACGTATTGTCGGTCATCACTTTTCCACTATAAGTCGTTTAGAGAATAAAAATCAGGCAATACACGATATAAAAGACTATCCGAGACCAAAAAGACCCCCTATGCCACCTGCTAGGGAAAATCAAGCATGATGAAGCTTAGTCAGAAAGAAACCCATTGCATACAATACAATCCTGAAAAGAGAGGGGTGGGCATACAGGAGCCTTTTAACAATAATTGTTCGAGATTGAATCATCCCTTCTGGTTATTGTGCGATAAGACCATTTCAGGGACGTTTGCTTACGAACAGACACACAGTTATCCGTATCCAATGTAGTGCAGAGCTCGCCAAAATTGGAAATAAGCATCGTGGAGGAAGATCCATTGTTCAAATGGAATTCTGTTTATCTTCCTTGGTCCAATCATAGCCCGGATTTGAACCATATCAAGGATGTATGGGACGCTATTGAGCGTAATTTGCACAAAAGGACACCCCAGTCCAAACACGTGATGAAATAAACAATGCCCTTCATCAGAAATGGTTGCTGCTACCTAAGCAACAAATTAGTCGATTTATGGCAGAAATCATAAGACGTTAAGTGGCGGTTGACCGTTTAAATGGAGACTGCGCACAAAGTGCTATTTCTTTGGCGTATAACGATTTACCATGATGTGAACAATCATCTTAAGATTAATTTTAAAATGTCTGACATTGTAAAGTTCGACTACAGTAAAAGTTGTAAAATGCAGTTTTTTGTACAAAAAAACACCTCATTTCGTTTTTAGAATTGTTGTTAGATAAATTTTTTTTTTTTCAAACATTTTTGTTCGTTGAAATGCCAATGTTTTCATAAACTATGTTTCAATATTATTTTACAAATATTTTATCATATCCCATCCAAAATAAAGGCTGATTATTCAAGTTTTAAAAAATCAATATTTTGCAATACTTTTTTCCATGTGTATATATAAAAAAAGAAACATTACTTTGCTTTTTAAGTAAAATATATTTAATATATTAGTTTGTAATATTTTCACGATTAAAACTAATGACCTGAATAATCTATTCATGATCATTTAGTATTTTCTTTTAAATTCGAAGATAACTTTACGCCATTTTCCGATTTCAAACAAATACGCATTTTTCAACCATTTACCTTTATAGAGATGGAACTGAGTTGTCGTTTTGATCATTAAATGTATCGAGCACTATTCAATGTCTCTAGAATGACTTTGAAAGGCGCTAAAGACTCGTCTTAGAGATACTAGTACAACATTTTAACGTCCCCGAGGTTGCAACTCACGTGAAACGAAGTTATGTGAAGATTGGCAAATCCGCATTATTTATCTCCGTAATCGATTTGGAGAAACTCATGGAAGAAACAAAAATAGGCTATATGCGCAAACAGTTTGTAACCGACTTCATCTGGGCAGCCTAAGAGCTCGTCGTTCGTTGAGTTGATCTATCCTTACACAGAATCGAAGGATGTCGCGAGTTGAATGGAGAGGATATGGATTCGATGACATAGACTTACAGGGAGACTAATCCTTTTTACCGCTGAATCGAAATTCAACTTGACATTTATCGATGGCAGAGACATGGTCTGCCGCAGGTACAAGGCATGCTTTTTGATGCGTGCGTACAGGAAACAAATTGGCTTTAGGGTGGCGAATTAATGGTATGGGTTGGATAACCTACCAGGAACGCCCCGATCTGACAATTAGTGAAGGAAACCTAAATGCAAAAGGGTATAGGAACGAAATTCTCTCGTTTCTCCGAAGGCATCGTGAAACTACATTTTAAACAGAAAACGCCCGTTGTAAACACATTTTAATGAATTTTGGAGAATAATCGCATTCGAGTGTTGCCGTGGCCAGTATTGTCTTCAGATTATCGCCAATGGGACATCTTTGGAACGAACTTGGACGACTCACCAAAATGAGCCCAAATCCATCGGAAACGGTCATCCAACTTGAATAATACTTTTCAGGGAAAGTAACAACAGAAAGGGTCATTGATAAAAAGGACGATCAAGAATAGTTTCTTCAGATACTGGAACATGAATTACCACAATATCACCATCCTGAAACCTCTGAGGGCCATTTCGGATTCTGTAATGAAATGTTGGTTCATTAAAAAGCACGTATGAAACGGATATAAAATGGATGCAAATAAAATATGATGCAGCAATAAAAGAACGTGAAAATAAAATAATGAACAAGCTGGACAAGTATGACCACAAATTCAAACATGCAGAACCATTGATTTGTTAATTTCACGAAAATAAAACGGCAGCTGAGATCCAGGTGATGAATGTTTGGTAAGCAAAACAAGAAGAACAAGAAAGAGAAATTGAATAGATTCACGGAGTGAGATGTGTTGAGACAAACTAGAGTAGATATTGAAACCTTAAAAATTGAGGGTAATACGTTGCATCATACTCATACCTCTCGTAAATACCACACACATGGCGTTTACTATGTGCCGCACTCAATGTAATGTCACGTCACTTTGACATCTTTCTATGATTAATACATCTCTCACATAGTTAAAAAGTCCTTTATTTCTATTTTAAGAAAGGAAAAGTAATACAAAGCTAAAAGCCATTTGTTCCGGAAATGAACGAGCACTTACAAGACTTAAGAAGAATTTTGGATACATAACTGGATAGTTTCGATATAAAAATTGAGAAATTTTAGATTCATACTCACAAAAAATGACATTTATATAGGTCATCATGATAAAATTGCAGAAGATTCCTCTTATAAAAAGGTAGTGGAAGAGATTTAGCAAACAAATCCGTAAATGTTCGTTAAGATTAAGAAATCCGTCAAATTATATTTTTTTTTATTCAATCCTCACAATCATCTAGTTATAACTTACCCGTCAATACTATCGTTTTTTTAAGATAGCCATGTTACTGCCTCTAATACACCAATACATATCATAATTTCACCTACAGACAATGTGTACCCGCAAGTCACTCCTCTCAATAGCACCGGCACGCAAATTAAATTGATGCACGTCGACATCTCTTGTTTAATAGAATGCAGCATATATTCATAGTAGTTACTCTGATTTATCAGAGAAAACCGCTGAACCATTGGTTACTAGTAGTAACCTTTACATTCTCATAACCTTTACAGTCTTGGAGAATCATCAAGAATATAGACCTTCTAGAGATGTTAGTTTAATCATAGTTATTTCGGACACAAGTTATTATGAGTTAAATTACTAGTAATCATACCCCTTTCTACTTTTATTGTGCGAGTGCTGCTCTTTTTTTGAAGCTAACAAGTTGTCTTTTACGTGCAAGTGGTATGGCTCTCTTTTAACACGTGATCAGTCGCGTATCCTTCCGACAGACTATCGTTGTTCTAGAAGATAATACTCGCAAATGGTGTGAATGAAGAGCCGAAAATTTGGTCCCCGAAATTGTCTCCCAGAAACGGAGATGGAACCACGAACCTTTGTGTTTGAAAATAGAGGTTGTGACTCCATGTCTTATTGTTTGAACCAAGAAATAAATGACTGAGAATACCTTTCCATTCCTCCAAGAGATCATTTACATCACCCCAATTATACGATTGTAGATGCGATACGCGGTATTCAGAAGTTCGGGAACCCTGTTTTTCCTCATTGTTAAAATTCTGGAATTGGTAATCACCCGGAACTGACCCTGCTGTATAATTAGTATGTCTGCATACAAGTTACAATTCACCTTATTATCTTTCATATTTCTTATAAGTTGCGGCCACATGTCCTAAGTCGGTCTCTGTTTGGTGGTGTTTTTGTTGGTTAAGAGATCATCTAAAGTACCAATCACGCAAGTGCGAATATATTTGGCTTTAAAGTATTAGTTCATCTTCCCCATCATGGTATGATCTCAGTGATCGAGAAAAACTCGAGTTTCCTCAAATCTTACGGGATCGATAGAGTAGACATCAACGCAGTGTATTATACATAGTACTTTGATCTCTTTGTTGTTGAATTCGGTAATCTTTTCCGTCCATAGTTTTATGAAAATGCTTGACTTGAATATGGAATGAAAAGCAACATGGATCATCACAACTTCTTGGTCTTGGGCGGCACTTAGTCATATTGGCAAGTAAAACATAAATGATGCGAAGAATAAACGTGAATTCTTTATTCTGTTGAAACAGAACTGTAATCCAAGTTTCACTCAAACGAACAACGATCAAGCATCGTTTCTCGAATTTACGTCGAAATATTTTATCCGTTTAACAAACTTTTCTATAGAGACACCTAGACCGATTTGTACTTTTGTGAAGATGAGGTTTGTTAAACGGCTGACTAGATGAAGTCGGTTATATAGTGCATAGTTAACAACCTATGTTCTTTAACTCACATAGTTGCGAGTCGTTGTATTCTTATGTTGAGCATCGACTGCTTATTTGCAATAGGCGAGTGACTTATTTCAAAAAGACGCTTAGTTAACAACCCTAATGGACCCATCTTACGCACGGCTGTATTATATATACACATGGAAAAAAGTATTGCAGCACCTTGATTTTTTAAAACTTGAAAAATCAGCCTCTTTTTTTGGATGAAATATAATAAAATATGTGTAGGATATTATTGAAACATAGTTTATGATAACATTGGCAACCACAATTTTAATAACAAAATGTAGTGTTTTTTGTACAAAAAATGCATTTTTCAACTTTTACTGTAGTCGAACTTTACAATGTCAGGTATTTCAAAATTAATCTTCAGATGACTGTTCGCATCATGGTTGGTCGTTATACGCCAAAGAATTAGTACTTTGTGCGCAGCCTCCAATCAAACGAATTACCGCATCTCAACGTCTTTTGATTCCTGCCATGAATCGGCTGATATGTTGTTAAGGTAGCAGCAACCATTTCTGATGAAGGGCATTGTTTATTTCATGATGTGTTTGAACTGGTGTGTCCTTTTGTGCACTTTCCGCCCAATAGTGTCCCAAATATGCTCGATATGGTTAAAACCCGGGCTACGATCTGGCCAAGGAAGATGAACCGAATTCCATTTGAACATTGGATCTTCCTCCACGATGCTAATTTCCAATTTTGGCGAGCTCTGCACTACATTTGATACGGATAACTGTGTGTCTGTTCGTAAGCAAACGTCCCTGAAATGGTCTTATCGCACAATAACCAGTAGAGATGATTCAATCTCGAACAATTATTGTTAAAAGGCTCTTGTATGCCCACCTCTCTCTTTTCAGGATTGTATTGTATGCAATGGGTTTCTTTCTGACTAAGCTTCATCATGCTTGATTTTCCCTAGCAGGTGGCATAGAGGGTCTTTTTGATCTCGGATAGTCTTTTATATCGTGTATTGCCTAATTTTTATTCTCTAAACGACTTATAGTGGAAAAGTGATGAACGACAATACGTGCAATTGTCACAGCGACATTCCTGCCTCTCTCATGCTGATAATCTGCCATCTTGCTGCTGTTATGAGTTGTGGAGCTATTTCAAGGTGTCAATCACATAACTTTATAAACTTGGTTATTTAAAGTGTTGAAAACAATGAGGATGAAACACATGTTCTGCTGTGTACGGGTACAGGAGCTGCATGTGCAGATAAGAACTTATCGAGTCGATAATTAAGTCTCCCAAACAAAGTTTGGAGACTTATTGTTTTTGCTCAGTTCTTCTTATTTTTTATTCTTCTTCTTCTTCTTCTTCCTCTTCTTCCGCCACTTTAAAAATGAACTTGTCCGCAGCGTTTCTCCAAAACCGCTTGTCAGATTGACCTAGAATTTCATAAATTGGTAGACTAATATGTCTAGGTGAGCCATCAATCTTTCGTTTGTGCATTGGGGTCTATTAAGGGGTATTTTGGGGGGGTAGAAAGGAGGGAGGGGTTTATTATAGAACCCAATGGGATTTTATTTTCTAAAATTTTCAAATGAATATAACTTGAAAACTGTAAGTGATAGATACATGCAGTCTTCAGAATTGATTATGGGACAATTAAACAAATCACATGATATATAGGGGGAGTCCCTGGGAGTTCATCCCCACCCCCTTCAATTTGAGAATATGCTTATATCTTGTAAATGGTCCAGATCCCCACCCCTAAACCATATATATTCTTAAATGGGACGATAAAACAAATCAAATAAAATTAAAGGGAGGTCCCCGGGGGTCATCCCCACCCCGTTCAATTTGAGAATGTGCTATTATCTTGTAAACGGTCCAGATCCCCACCCCTAAACCATATATATTCTTGTCGGGGACAATAAAACAAATGAAATTAAATTAAAGGGAAGTCCCTAGGGGGTCACCCCACCCCCTCATGTTTCAAAACTTGTAATCGGTCAACATCCCCACCCCTAAACCATATATATTCTTGTAGGAGACAATAAAACAAATGAAATGAAATTAAAGGGAAGTCCCTAGGGGGTCACCCCACCCCCTCTTATTTGAAAACTTGTAAACGGTCAACATCCCCACCCCTAAACCATATATATTCTTGTAGGGAACAATAAAACAAATGAAATGAAATAAAAGGGAAGTCCGGAGGGGGTTACCCCACCCCCTCTTGTTTGAAAACTTGTAAACGGTCAACATCCCCACCCCTAAACCATATATATTCTTGTAGGGGACAATAAAACAAATGAAATGAAATAAGAGGGAAGTCCAAAGGGGGTCACCACCACCCCCTCCTGTTTGAATACTTGTAAATGGTGGAGATCCCTACTCGTAAGCCATACATATTCTTGTATGGGACAAAAAATCAAATCAAATGAACATGGGACCATATGAATGGCGAGTTATGGGAGCTTTGTTTTGTTATTGATCAAACTCAGGTGATATTTAAATAGTGTTTAACTAGTTATATTTTAACAAATTATATCATAAAAAAATAAAGAGTGTTTTTTAATTTCAATTCCAATTTGGTTATATACCAGCTGCCATTCGCACTAAAGTTTCTTTTATCTTCGTCGTTTTCTTTTCGACATACCCTTGAAAAAGAAAATCAGCCAGTAATCAGCATTTTTTTATCAGTATTTACATAACACATTTTACAAACTCTTTTATCATGTTATTCGGATGGGGAAATTATGACTTTATATGACAAGAAATTGCAAATTAGTCTTTGCTGACTATGATATGTTTTTTTTGGTTTTCGCGTTCTTGTCTGACAGTTGAGTTGTTCATTAAAAGTTTTTAGTTCCTTTCGACAAAATTGAACATAGCATTATTCTTACTACATTTGTATAAACTTCAAGATTATAATTATTTTTTTTAAAACCGGTTTTTTTCTAAAGTGAATATTGATCAATATTTTCGAAGGGTTAAATATTTCTCAGTGATGTCCTGCCATGGCTTTGTTTAAATTTGTTTGTTAGCTTTTTGTTCATGAATTTTTGTCTCTAATATTTAATTAACTATGCATTTGTATTCAGATATTGCAGATCAAATATATTCGTTCATTGTGTAATCATACGTTTTTTGATTGAGTTAAGTCTACCAATTGATATCTTATCGTGTGTTTTTCTATGTTGTGATGTTATGCTATTGTTTCAGAAAAAGGGGGAAGGTTTGGATCCATTAAAACGTTTAATCCCGCTGCAAATGTTTGCACCTGTCCTAAGTCAGGAATCTGATGTACAGTAGTTGTCGTTTGTTTATGTAATATATACGTGTTTCTCGTTTCTCGTTTTGCTTATATAGATTAGACCGTTGGTTTTCCCGTTTGAATGGTTTTACACAAGTAATGTTGGGGCTCTTTATAGCTTGTTGTTCGGTGTGAGCTAAGGCTCCGTGGAAGGCCGTACTTTAACCTATAATGGTTTACTTTTTAAATTGTTATTTGGATGGAGAGTTGTCTCATTGGCACTCACACCACATCTTCCTTTTTCTATAGCACCCTTTAAAGTCTTACGCAAACGATGCGCCTGTTTTCCCTTCACAGGACATTCACTGATATATTGTAGACGAAATGCGCGTCTGGCGTAAATATAAAATTTAAATACTGGTATCTATGATGAGTTAAAACTTAAAATGCAACCACTGAGTCGACGCCATTGCTGGTAGAGATTTATTTCCCCGAGGGTATCACCAGCCCAGTAGTCAGCACTTGTGTTGACTTGGCTTATCATTGATATAATCTTATAAATTAACACCGTTTTGAATTTTTGAAAAAACTAAGGTTTTTCTACACCAGGAATAGACTGCCTTACCTGTATTTTGCAAAACTACTAGGAATGTTATGTTCTCAATGTTCTTCAACTTCGTCCTTTATTTTGGCCTTTCAATCATTATTTTGATTCGAGCGTCACTAATGAGTCTTTGTAGATGAAACGCGCGTCTGGTATTTATGATGAGTTTTTTTGTGTTATGCCGCTACTGGATGACCCCCCTAATTTTTTGCCTTTTTTTGAAATTTTGAGCTCTAGTTTCAGATTTTTGAACAAAGTGCCATTCGATACCTAGCGCAACAGAAGCGCCTGTTTCTCCTCTACAAGACCTATATAGTCATTCCCCGTGACACCCCTCATTATTTTTCTCTAGAACTCCTAGAATAGGCCGACCCCCCTATTTTTTTGACATTTTTTTCAAATTTTGAGCTCTAGTTTCAGATTTTTGAACATAGCGCCCTTCGATACCTAGCGCAAAAGAAGCGCCTGTTTCTCCTCTACAAGACCTATATAGTCATACCCCGTGACACCCCTCATTATTTTTCTCTAGAAGTCCTAGAATAGGCCGACCCCCCTAATTTTTTGACATTTTTTTAAATTTTTTAGCTCTAGTTGCATATTTTTGAACATAACGCCCTTCGATACCTAGTGCAAAAGAAGCGCCTGTTTCTCTTCTACAAGAGCTATATAGTCATACCCCATGACACCCCTCATTATTTTTCTCTAGAAGTCCTAAAATAGGCCGACCCCCCTAATTTTTTGACATTTTTCAAATTTTGAGCTCTAGTTTCATATTTTTGAACATAGCGCCCTTCGATACCTAGCGCAAAAAAATCGCCTGTTTCTCTTCTACAAGACCTTTATAGTCATTCTCCGTGACACCCCTCATTATTTTTCTCTAGAAGCCCTAAAATAGGCCGACCCCCCTAATTTTTTGACATTTTTTTCAAATTTTGAGCTCTAGTTTCAGATTTTTGAACATAGCGCCCTTCGATACCTAGCGCAAAAGAAGCGCCTGTTTCTCTTCTACAAGACCTATATAAAATTGAGAATGGAAATGGGGAATGTGTCAAAGAGACAACAACCCGCCCAAATAAAAAACAACAGCAGAGGGTCACCAACAGGTCTTCAATGTAGCGAGAAATTCCCGCACCCGGAGGCGTCCTTCAGCTGGCCCCTAAACAAATATATACTAGTCCAGTGATAATGAACGCCATACTAATTTCCAAATTGTACACAAGAAACTAAAATTAAAATAATACAAGACTAACAAAGGCCAGAGGCTATAGTCATTCTCCGTGACACCCCTCATTATTTTTCTCTAGAACTCCTGGAATAGGCCGACCCTACCCCATTTTTTTGACATTTTTTTCGAATTTTGAGCTCTAGTTTCAGATTTTTGAACATAGCGCCCTTCGATACCTAGTGCAAAAGAAGCGCATGTTTCCCCTCTACAAGACCTATATAGTCATACCCCGTGACACCCCTCATTGTTTTTCTCTAGAACTCCTGGAATAGGCCGACCCTACCCCCATTTTTTGGACATTTTTTTCGAATTTTGAGCTCTAGTTTCAGATTTTTGAACATAGCGCCCTTCGATACCTAGCGCAAAAGAAGCGCCTGTTTCTCCTCTACAAGACCTATATAGTCATTCCCCGTGACACCCCTCATTATTTTTCTTCAGAAGCCCTGGAATAGGCCGACCCCCCTAATTTTTTGACATTTTTTTTTAAATTTTGAGCTCTAGTTTCATATTTTTGAACATAGCTCCCTTCGATACCTAGCGCAAAAGAAGCGCCTGTTTCTCTTCTACAAGACCAATATAGTCATACCCCGTGACACCCCTCATTATTTTTCTCTAGAAGTCCTAAAATAGGCCGACCCCCCTAATTTTTTGACATTTTTTTCAAATTTTGAGCTCTAGTTTCAGATTTTTGAACATAGCGCCCTTCGATACCTAGCGCAAAAGAAGCGCCTGTTTCTCTTCTACAAGACCTATATAGTCATACCCCGTGACACCCCTCATTATTTTTCTCTAGAAGTCCTAAAATAGGCCGACCCCCCTAATTTTTTAACATTTTTTTCAAATTTTGAGCTCTAGTTTCATATTTTTGAACATAGCGCCCTTCGATACCTAGCGCAAAAGAAGCGCCTGTTTCTCCTCTACAAGACCTATATAGTCATACTCCGTGACACCCCTCATTATTTTTCTCTAGAAGTCCTAAAATAGGCCGACCCCCCTAATTTTTTGACATTTTTTCAGATTTTGAGCTCTAGTTTCAGATTTTTTAACATAGCACCCTTCGATACCTAGCGCAAAAGAAGCGCCTGTTTCTCTCCTACAAGACCTATATAGTCATTTTCCGTGACACCCCTCATTATTTTTCTCTAGAAGCCCTGGAATAGGCAGACCCCCCTAATTGTTTGACATTTTTTTCAAATTTTGAGCTCTAGTTTCAGATTTTTGAACATAGCGCCCTTCGATACCTAGCGCAAAAGAAGCGCCTGTTTCTCCTCTACAAGACCTATATAGTCATACCCCGTGACACCCCTCATTATTTTTCTCTAGAAGTCCTAGAATAGGCCGACCCCCCTAATTTTTTGACATTTTTTTAAATTTTTTAGCTCTAGTTGCATATTTTTGAACATAGCGCCCTTCGATACCTAGTGCAAAAGAAGCGCCTGTTTCTCTTCTACAAGAGCTATATAGTCATACCCCATGACACCCCTCATTATTTTTCTCTAGAAGTCCTAAAATAGGCCGACCCCCCTAATTTTTTGACATTTTTCAAATTTTGAGCTCTAGTTTCATATTTTTGAACATAGCGCCCTTCGATACCTAGCGCAAAAAAATCGCCTGTTTCTCTTCTACAAGACCTTTATAGTCATTCTCCGTGACACCCCTCATTATTTTTCTCTAGAAGCCCTAAAATAGGCCGACCCCCCTAATTTTTTGACATTTTTTTCAAATTTTGAGCTCTAGTTTAAGATTTTTGAACATAGCGCCCTTCGATACCTAGCGCAAAAGAAGCGCCTGTTTCTCTTCTACAAGACCTATATAGTCATACTCCGTGACACCCCTCATTATTTTTCTCTAGAACTCCTGGAATAGGCCTACCCCCTAATTTTTTGACATTTTTTTTCAAATTTTGAGCTCTAGTTTCATATTTTTGAACATAGCGCCCTTCGATACCTAGCGCAAAAGAAGCGCCTGTTTCTCCTCTACAAGACCTATATAGTCATTCCCCGTGACACTCCTCATTATTTTTCTCTAGAAGTCCTAGAATAGGCCGACCCCCCTAATTTTTTGACATTTTTTTCAAATTTTGAGCTCTAGTTTCATATTTTTGAACATAGCGCCCTTCGATACCTAGCGCAAAAGAAGCGCCTGTTTCTCTTCTACAAGACCTATATAGTCATACCCCGTGATACCCCTCATTATTTTTCTCTAGAACTCCTGGAATAGGCCGACCCTACCCCCATTTTTTGGACATTTTTTTCGAATTTTGAGCTCTAGTTTCAGATTTTTGAACATAGCGCCCTTCGATACCTAGTGCAAAAGAAGCGCCTGTTTCTCTTCTACAAGACCTATATAGTCATACCCCGTGACACCCCTCATTATTTTTCTCTAGAAGTCCTAGAATAGGCCGACCCCCCTAATTTTTTGACATTTTTTTTCAAATTTTGAGCTCTAGTTTCAGACTTTTGAACATAGCGCCCTTCGATACCTAGTGCAAAAGAAGCGCCTGTTTCTCCTCTACAAGACCTATATAGTCATACCCCGTGACACCCCTCATTATTTTTCTCTAGAAGTCCTAGAATAGGCCGACCCCCCTAATTTTTTGACATTTATTTTAAATTTTGAACTCTAGTTGCATATTTTTGAACATAGCGCCCTTCGATACCTAGTGCAAAAGAAGCGCCTGTTTCTCTTCTACAAGAGCTATATAGTCATACCCTGTGACACCCCTCATTATTTTTCTCTAGAAGTCCTAAAATAGGCCGACCCCCCTAATTTTTTGACATTTTTTTCAAATTTTGAGCTCTAATTTTAATATTTTTGAACATAGCCCCCTTCGATACCTAGCGCAAAAGAAGCGCCTGTTTCTCCTCTACAAGACCTATATAGTCATTCCCCGTGACACCCCTCATTATTTTTCTCTAGAAGCCTTGGAATAGGCCGACCCCCCTAATTTTTTGACATTTTTTTTCAAATTTTGAGCTCTAGTTTCAGATTTTTGAACATAGCGCCCTTCGATACCTAGCACAAAAGAAGCGCCTGTTTCTCCTCTACAAGACCTATATAGTCATTCCCCGTGACACCCCTCATTATTTTTCTCTAGAATCCCTGGAATAGGCCGACCCCCCTAATTTTTTGACATTTTTTTCAAATTTTGAGCTCTAGATTAAACAATGACATAAAAGGTGCTATATTTTACAGGGTAGGACTACTTTTACATACGTTCTAAATTGAAGAGGGTGCATAGGTGGCCCTACACCTACAAATAATCCGTTGATAGATGCATAGTTATTGTGGTACTGAATATTAGCCTAAAAAGTTATGCGACTTGTTAAATCAATAGATTGGATAAAAATCATTTCAAAATTGAGTTTAAATTGCTATATTTTAACTGATTTTCTGACTTTTCAAATATTTTTTTATTTAACGGCCGTTGTTGTCTTATTCTGTTTTTTTTGGTTTCTCGATATATCGCCTTATTGTTCGCTGGCTTATTGTTCGCTAGCTTCTGCCTGGTCATATTTTGCACAATGTAATTTAAAGTATTATTTCCTTGTTTCAAAGTAAAAAAAAAAAAATATTATTCTTTTTCATATTTAAAAAAAAAAAAACGTGGATTTGTTTTGTGATCAATAGAACTTACTGCGACCGGATTTATAATGATGTTTATATTTAGGTGTGTGCCAAATAGGGAAACAATAAACTGGTAATTGGTGACCATTTAGACTTCGTTTAGATAACACACGTCTTTAAAATTAATAGTTTAAAATTGAAAAGTGAAACGCTAAAATGTATATACAAACCTACTCTATCACTTTCCTCTGAGCAAAGTCTTAAGGGAAATTATATTGAAACTGTAGGAGATCATAGTGGGGTTAACGACAACGATGCAGCAATCAAACAACAAAAACACATAAGGACAGCTAGTGGGTAACATATATAGTGTTCACCAATAGATAGGTGTATATGTTCCAGACCATATGAGTATTTGGACTGGACCGTATACGTATACTCGGACGGTCCGACCATACGCGTACGGTCGGACCGTATGAGTATACGCGTATGGTCCAGTACGAGCTAACCAGCTAACTATACATGTTATTAGATCATAAACATTTAAACAAATTAACATTAATCACAATCTTTATTTTTAGGTTTACTATTTAATATTATTACAATTACACGGATAAAATGAACAAATGAACAATTGAAATTAAATATTTGTTTAATTGTATATATCTTGATCCTTATTTTGGAACTCTCAACCAATGTTACACTTGCTACCACAAGTAACGTACTAATATTTTTTACATTTACATGTTTGCAGTTCGTGTATGTTCCTTAGCATTTGCATTTTTCGTAAAGTTGCTAAATATTCTAAAACAATTGTCCTCCACATTATATTTACTTCCAATATTTTCAATTTTAGTGTTCATAATTCAATTATTTTACTGAGTGATCGACATGCTAAATACAAGAGATTAACAGATTCAATAAGTGTGAATTTTTTAAATCAATAAAATATAAAAGTGTTTTTTTTTCAATTACAGTTAAACTTTTTTATATCAATTTGAGAATTAAGTTATATTGATCTGTTATATGCATTTAATTAACTTTACCAACTTCTTAATATAAGTCAGACCGTACGCGTACGGTCTGACCGTATGAGTATTTTGAAAAAGTACGCATACGGTCCAGAACGTACGCGTACGGTCCAAATACTCATACGGTCTGGAACATATACACAAAATGCCAATTTCTAAATCATCCCTTATTTCTTTATCATTGTGAATAATTTATCCCGGAAAATAGAATACATGTACTACATGTCTTTGATTTAACAAATGACAAAAGATCTGGCGTAAACACGTGATTCTTAATATAATTTAAAAATTGAGGAGAAAGCCAGAATAAGAAAGTTATACAATTTAAAGAATACCATGCAATCTTAAAGTTTTACTACTTAGAGGTATATTGTCCCCCTTCTTTTAAGGCAGTGGCTATTCGCCCGGCTAGCCGGACAAATTGTCAAAAATGTCTATTCATCCGGCAAGCCGCACAAATAGCATTTTTACGGTTTTTCGCTATTTGACCGGCCAAAAATCATAATGACGAAGATGTAACATCGTGTTTTGAAGGTTTTAAATAAAGCACGAGTTGTTTTAAAATAATTAAATTGTCTAACATCGTTTTATGAAAAAAAACTCATTCTAATAAAAAAAACAAAAAAACTATACATTTGATTCAGATTTTTTTTATTCTAATATTCTAAAGGAATTTAGGTAGGAGGGGGGATGATTCTCTCTTTTGTAGTTCTGCCTATGAATATCATGTAAGGTAAATAGTCGGGCCAATCATTATTGGCTTTATCTGTGATTCCAAAAGATCCTGAATTTATTGTTTCTGTGAAGTTTGGTTAAAGAAAGGTCCCCATGTGATTATGCAGGATTCTTAATTAGCGTAAACGTCAATGAATGGACAAGCAACCCAACGAGAAAAATATAATTTAAGGGGCATCTACATGTACATGTATAACTAGTTTTGAGTTAGAGAAATCATTCAATGCCATATGATTCTATTCAGATTTGTGCGTTTTTCGATTTACGAATAAGTCAATAGAATAAAAAAAGTAATTGAAGCAAAAAAAAAGATACATGAAATAACTAATTAACATAAATTTACAAATACCTAGGTGCATTTAATAAAACAACATTTGAACTTATTAATACATTTTGTTCATATTATTGTAATTTATGTTTATGTTCCCGATATGGAGTTCTCCTAAAATCAAATATAACTTGAATAGGTATTTCTGGTGTATTTATAGATTATTACATGGCATTTTTCATATTGCCCTTCATTATTCAGTCTAGGGCTGATACCAGGGCAATATGAAAAATGCCATGTAATAATCTATAAGTATCACACGTGCTATCTACATGTACAATATACGGAAATGACACGGCTGGGTATTGTAAAGTTACTGAATGAAGATTACTGTCAAGTGTATATCCCCGGGCGAAGAATTTACTGGTTTGTCAAAACGATTAGGTGTAATTTGTCATATTGTAAAGGTTTGAATCGCGCTCATCTCTTCTTTTTTTTTTTAATATGAAATGCGCCAATAAAGGGAATTTGACATATTCCCCATTTCCATTCTCAATTTTATTAATTGTGTCATATTAACTTTGAAACGATTAACCTATTTACACGTACATGTAACATTAGAATACTGACTTCAACTGTTAAATAACTTTATAATTACTAAAAGTACTAAAATTTGAAATTATGTACTTTTCCTTCCGTATGCCATGTTTTTGGTGTCAATTCTATCTTTCCATCAGGTCCCTAGTGCACTATTTTGTTCTAAGTGCAAAAAGGAGGCCCTTTCAGTTTGCGGTATCTGTACCTGTAAATACCGGAAAGGACCTCCTCAGTGCACTAAGAAGAAACATTTTAAAACAAGTCTAAAATATTTGCGCAATTAAATGATTGTTTTATTGGCGCAAATGAATGTTGCAGTTTTTACAACAAAGTGATGCAAAATAAGAATTGGCGTAATTAACTTGTGGTGCAAATTAATTCTTTTCTAACGAAACTGGATATCGGCCTTCAAAACATTGTGTGTACATAATCAAAACAGTATTTATCTTTTACGCAGTCTAGCCTGAGAATAAAAGTTTTTGCAATTTGTGTAGGGTTTTAATTTTAGAATTTAATTAACAAGAAGATCGTTAGAGACCTTAAGTGAATCGGAAAATGAGCTATGCACGATGAAAGGGAAAAGTTTGGTGCGTCGATAACAAATTTCATGGATGCATGTGATTGTATTGTATTGTATTGTATTGTGATAACTGTAAAATGTCAAGTCTTTAAATAACATCCATTTGTAGAACTGATTATTTCGATCTTTCAAATATGTGTAGAATAATAATAAAAAAATATATTATTTAGTCTCTTTCATATAAATACTGTAGATTTGTATTTGATCATCGATTGCAAACATAACGTCCAGTGAGAAATATTTCATGTATTCGTACAAAGAACAAATCAACTTCTTTTAGAATACAATTGATTGGTTATTTAGGTAAATGATTTGCGACAGAATAAGTGAAACTTGGCCAGAAACTTACCTCTAAAATAAAGAAATATAAAAAAGGTAGAGTTATTTTTAATTTTGTATTTTACTCATAATGGATTTAAGCACTTTTTACAGTAAAATAACAGTTTTAACACCGACAGCAGGAATCACAAGCGACACTGGTTCCATAGATATCTTCAAAGAACTTTTATATACCCCTGGCAGTTTTCGGTTTATATCAGACTCTCACATTGAGGAGAACAAATACCATGCATGGATGTGTTGGTTTTTTTTTTAATACATTTAGATATGAAACATGTACTTCATATAAAGCCTCATTTATAGAACATTCTTCATAATTCATTGTGTCAAGGAAATATTTGGATCAGAGAAATGTTTGGCGGAGGAGAGAGAGAGACATAGAGAGCCTGACTTATATTGCGGTATTTGGTCTAATGTTATTCATGTCAAAATGTGATTGGAGGAAACGTTTCCCATTCGTTTTATATATATTCCATTATGATTGAATCCAATCCAAACTAATAATTTTTTTTTATCCCGCATCTTTTTATATTAAATCACTTTAACTCATAACTATAATAATTGAAATAACTTTCTGAAATAAAACCCTAACATACGTGTATATCAGAGTTTAACAAAACGATATACCATACGATTGATGAAACGCTAAACGATATCACATACCATACGATAAACGAAACGCTAAACCATACCATAAACCATACGACAAATAAAACGATTAACGATACCATGAACCATACGTTATACAAAACCATCAACGATTACATGTACCATACGATGAACGAACGATGAACGAACGCTGACCGAACGTTGTACGGACGCTATACGAATGATGTACGGACAATGACCGAACTTTATACGAACGATTACCGAACGCTGTACGTACGATAACCGAACGAAATAAGTGTTAACTTTTACGTTACAGGGACTGTACATAAAAAATCACAAAATTACTAAACTCCGAGGAATATTCAAAAAGGAAAGTCCTTACTTAAATGGAAAAATCAAAAGCTCAAACACATCAAACAAATGGATAACAACTGTCATACACCTGACTTGGTACAGGTATTTTATTATGCAGAAAATAATGGATTGAACCTGTATAAATAGCTAGCTAAACCTTTCACTTGTGTTCATTTTATTGACAGCTATGCGTGAACAAAACAAACAGACACAATGGTTAAATTAAGGCACCAGTAGTATACCTCTATTTGAAATTCATAAATCGATTGAGAAACAAAACAATTCGGGTGACAAATTTAAACTGAGGGAACACATAAAATAAAAGAGGAGAACTACGACACAACAGAAAAACAACATTAAAATGGAACACACTCAGTAACGAATTATAATATAACAATTTCCATTTTCTTGACTTGATACAGAACATTTTTATTAAAAGAAAATGGTGGGTTAAACCTGGTTTTGTGGCCGACCAAACCTCCCGCTTTTATGACAATGTTAAATATAACATTAAAATGTAAACATGTCAAAACTACAGACGATACCACAACTGACACAGTAAGTTGTACTTTAGAAATGGCCACTTTCATATGATATTCAGTAAAAACTGAAAACACAAAGATTGAAATTCTAGTTATATCAAAAAAGAAGATGTGGTATGATTGCCAATGAGACAACTCTCTTAACAAGAGACCAAATGATACAGAAATTAACAACTATTGGTCACCATACAGTCTTCACCAATGAACAAAGTCATACCGTATGTACCGCATAGTTAGCAATAAGAGACCCCGAAATGACAACGTAATACAATTCAAACGATTAAACTATGCGTATAATACCCCGTTATAGCCATTATTGAAAGGCAATTTGCCTTTACTCAATTTTGATTGTTTCCTTAGCAACTATTATTGTAGTATTCGGTATGTTATGAAAAATGCTTATAGTTGTTTTCTACGAAATCATCTTTTCTCTTTTCTTGAAAACGAAAGTTTATAAAAATAATTGTTAACAGGTTTTACACATCCATCAGGATTTCCTCAGCAAATGAAAGTAAAAGAGTATATTTTTGTAATGACACCGGTATTTTCAGAGCACGTGTCAAATGTATTCAGTTACCCTGCCTTTCGTGTACATATATAACTGTTTGCCTTGAACACTTGATATTTGTGATGGATTCCTTAGTTTAATTGCATTATGTCCTACAAGTAAAAGGTTTACCTAACTATAAAACAAGGTATATTCATCATTTTGCATGACAAGGTATCTGTGTTTTGTCAGGAGTATGTTAGTTCATAGTCTTTTCGTTCGATGTATTTGAGCTTTTTATAATTTTGTCATTTTGTCCGTTATGAATTTTCCTTGGGGTTTGTTATTTTTGTTATTTTTTCCTTTTATTCATTTTGATTTTAAAAAATAACCGCCCGAATTTGAAATCAAAGTGACAACACGAGACATGAGTTTACTGAATTATTAATAACGAACCATTTGGTATTTCAAACTTGAAAAACTCTATTTCGTTGTAACCTATTCCTCTGATATGAATTCAAGATCCCTATTACAGATAATATCATCTTTTATGCATTATTTTGATTAATTCATACATATTAACACAACTTATGTATTCATATTTAGCGAACGTTTAGTATGCTATAAAATGGAAGTGATGTAAGGATATTAATTGGATCATTATTCAATAATGATCAAAATTGAAATGGCTTGACTGACTGACATTGATGCGAACTTTAGTCCAAGTTTATGTTCTGCAATGCTCATTTACTAACATTACAGAACATGCATGTAGAATTGTAATAAGGTGTAATAAGGTGCAATGCTACACTGCATCATTTCTTTGCAATATTTTAACATACGTTGGGCTGTTACTCTAGACAGAGCGATTGTGTTGATTAAAACCAGGAGTAACATATCAGTTGTATCTATGAATTTTACTCAGTAGCTGCAGTCAAATTTAAGGTTTTGGCTGAAATGAAATATTAAAAGACTAATAGAGGCATAGTTGGTCTATACATCGGAGATTAAATTAAATATGATAAAAGGTCTTAAAGCATTATAAAACAGCTGCAAATTTCAATGTTGAAACATACATAAAAAACAGGTACTGGTCGTGAATCAAAATGTTCATGTAGTATAATCAGTTGTCATTTTAACTATGTTGTAGGTGTACATGTTACCAACATGTGCACAATTATTATTGTCAATATCGTGGAAGGGTCTCATCTAGAGAATATCTTATTCTGTGAATGAAATAAAAAGGCAATTAAGGGTGTTTTTTTATTTATATTTGTATACGTGTCGCTTTCAAAGTTACCTGAATTATATATTTGCCATACGTATTTCAAAATGAAGACACAGGTATAAGTTCAGGTTTTTCGTTTATATAATCAGTGTTTTCAAATTATTAGTATATAGAACAGAAAGATATAGCATATCAACAGGGCAATTGAAATATACTGACATTAGTAAAACAAACTTGTAAATTAGTTGTGCCTCGCTTAATTCAGCATGTAAATATGTATCATTATCTAAAGAAAAACAACCTACCTACTATGACAAACACAATCACGTTTCTTACCAATACCAGGAAGTACTTTACGAATGATTTATAATATTTTAAGTTTACCTTAACCAGTCAAGAATACGTTATCGTATTTAAAAACACTTAAATTATTAATAGAAGATTGTTTTACAACCTTATATGTATTCCCAATTTATGGGCATTATATTTCCTGGTCTGTCCGTCCGTTCGTTCGTCCGTTTATATGTCCGTCCATTTGCCCGACAGTTCGTTCATTCGTCTGTTCCGCTTCAGGTTAAAGTGTTTGGAAGTTTTTGATGAAGTTAAAGTCTTACCAACTTGAAACTTAGTACACATGTTCCCTTTTATATGGTCTTTGTATTTTAATGCCAAATTAGCGATTTTACCCCATGTTCACGGTCCACTAAACATATAGAATGATATTGCTGTTTGGGCAACCCGTACTAGGGACACATTTTTGTTTTGGTTTGTTTTGAAAAGCATTTAATCTGTCTTTATTGTTCAGCAAATGTAATATGATGTAGACTGTTATATCATGGAAGTGTTTAAACCATTGACAGAATTTTTTATTTTAACAGACTCATATAGAATAAATTACGTCACAGAATTTTAGAAGAAACAGTGCACTTTAAGGAGTAAAACATGAAATTGTTTTTAGCAAAAGTAATTTTCAAGCATCGATACATTGTTCTAAGAGTGAAAGTTTTGTATGTATTATGAATGATACAGAACACATTTGAAAACAAATAACAAACCGATCTTTTTACAAATTTGAAAGATTCAAATTCACGTGGGAATCGTTTTAAGTGACCAAACAGATATGCAAATATCACAGGATATGCGGTCATTCTTCTGTCAATTACTGCAGCAGTTAATTATCTCATTTGGCATCATATTTTATACATGTGTAAGACTAGTCCTCTGGATGTTGAAATCATGTGAAAAGTAAAAACACAAAAATACTGAACTCCGAGGAAAATTCAAAAAGGAAAATCCAACATCAAAAGGCAAAATCAAAAGTCCAAACACATCAAACGAATGGATAACAACTGTCATATTCCTGACTTGGTACAGGCATTCCCTTATGTAGAAAATGGTGGATTGAACCTGGTTTTATAGCTAGCTAAACCTCTCACTTGTATGACAGTCATATCAAATTCCATTACATTGTCAACGATGCATGAACAAAATCAATGATATCAATTGAATTTATGAGTTCTCTTGTTGTTGGCAAGTTGAATATTGGGCAATTGACGGTTTTGAGTACGTTTTCATTAGTATGATTTCTTTATCAAAGTAAACGACTATCAGTGTTTTCAAAGCTGACATTTTATTATTGATAAACTATAACAAAACTGCTGAATCAGATAGCTGTTTGATCTGAGCAGCAGAACAATTGTGCCTTCCTATTTTAGTTTCATATATTCTTAGTCATTCGAAGGAAAACTTTTAACGACAGTTATATAGTGTCGTGCCCGATGTCTGTTGCAAAACGATTTAATGATTTAAATGAAAGCCCGGCATTGCCTTCATCTGATCGAGTAGAGGAAAGTCCATCTAGTATAAAATAAAGAGTATCCGTTTGTGATACTGAAAAAGAAGACATCATCATAGACTTTTTAACAGACCTTTTCATGTAAAATAAATAACTTAAACTGAATTAAACAAAGACATTTAAACAAAACTCATAAATGAAGGCAACAGTACGATACCGCTGTTCCAAATTCATCAATTGATTGAGAAAAAAACATACCCGGGTTAAAAACTAAGATTAAGGAAAACAAAATGATTTTGGTTTTTAAAAACAAAACGTAAACAGTCATGGTAAACATTCAAATTCATTTCTGAATAGTACTTCAGTTAACTGTGAATGTAGAATTTTTTTCAGTGTTTGAAAGTGGTGAAAATTCTAAAAAGGCTATCATTATCCCTTTTGGGCAAGGAACTACAAATGTACTACCGTGCCTCCAGAAGGGGGATCTATATGGGTACACTAAATCAAGAAAGGATTTTTTTCCTTACCTATGCAATTTGTTTGTTTATCAATAGAAAATTGATTTTAAGGGCAACTATAATAAAACTAACCCTTAAATCTCATCCCTGAGAGTGAAAATTGCTGATTCATCAAATTTTGCCTGATCTGTGGGTAGTAATGTAAAAAATCACCTAGAAAGTAGAACTTCATTATATTTAAGTAACTTGCCGTACTTTCTTTTTACAACTATAAATGCTGGCTTTAACTTTACGCACTGTATGACACCTGTGCAACAACTGCAATTTGAGACACGACATATTTGTGTTGCATATACGTCCTATATATCATTGTCACTGAAATAGGTGAATTGCCTATTTTTTTTCCCACACAAGTACAGCTATACTAGTTTTCGTCAGGTTTAATTTGTAGTTCTGTGGTATTATGACACCAGTTTCAGCTTTTTTGGAATTTACTGTTTACAAATTATTGAATTTTTTGAAATACTAAGGCTTTTCTACCTCAGGCATAGATTACCTTAGCTGTATTTGGCAAAACTTTTAGGAATTTAGGTCCTCAATGCTCTTCAATTTCGTACTTAATTTTGCATTTTTAACTTTTTGGGATTCGAGCGTCACTGATGAGTCTTTTGTAGGTCAAACGCGCGTCTGGCATACATTCTAAATTTAGTCCTGGTATCTATGATGAGTTTATTGAAGACGAAACACGCGTCTGGCGTATATAAAATTTTTAGTCCTGGTATCAATGATGAGTTTATTTATATCATTTTTCATGATTTGGTGCTTAAACTGGTTTTTTTCCTGTCAGATTAACTATATATAGAGTTGGCAATTCAATAAATCCTCCTGTATCACCATGTTTGACTTATGTGCTGATTCGAAATATCACATATTTGGGTTTTGTTCACTCTTATAGTAATAATGGTAAGATGAACACAAAATGTAAATATGCCAGCTGGGGCAGGGGTGTATAATCTTTCACTTTTATTTGGTAAGAAACAAGTTTAGTTTAATAAAAACATAACATGCTGTTAGCAAAAAGATTGATTGGAAATTTAAATTGAGTGTAAACATCCCATGCATGTATGTTAGATATAATAAAAATAAGCTATCCTTCAATATAGCTATTTTCATAAAACTTTTTGATAAAAGAGCACATTGACTTACTGATCAAATACATTTCAGAATATATTACATTTCACAACTGTTCGATATATTAGTCAAATTAACTTCGTGCATTTCATTAAGTGAAACATTATTTATAATCAGTTTAATTTGTCGCATTAATGTATTCAAAGATACATTGACCTCTTCTTTTTCTAGAATTATTTCCCGCGTACTATCTAGCGATTACATATTTAAAGGACACATATTGCAAAAAAGAACTATGATTCTCTATTCACTCGTCTCTGTATCTTCATCATTGTTTTTATACTGTTTTTCTATTGAACATTTTTTATATTTACAAGGATTTGGTAAAACGTATATGAGTCATCAATGCACATGTACAAAATGAAATCAAAGGACAAGAAGAGGTCAGTCTACATATAATAATGTTCTAATGGTGGCAAAAATTTTGGTAAACACAATAGGCTAACTACTTACAAAATAATGGTAAAGAGATAAATATACATATTTACAATTATAATCGGGAGTTATAACATTTTAATCAGGAACAATTGTTGAGATGTTTTTGTAGGTGTATTTTTTAAATTAACTTCACGGTAAGGTCATAACGATTTGTTATATCAAGACATACAAATATGTACTCTTAATGGATTGAAAGCCTTTTAGGTGTTACACTAATTGAATGTCTTCTTCTGTATGCCATAGCTGTTCAAACAATTTTAATATGTTTTATAAAGAAGTCATCTTATAATAAATACTAAGCTAGAGTCTAATTCGGTAGGTCACATTCATGAAAAGGGAAGGGGGTTGTAGTTACGACGTAGGGGACATATCCAATAGTATCTATGGAACGGTTATTCCATTACGGTCAACCTTCTGATCATGATGGGGTCCGTGAAATTTACGAAGTGATAATTTCAACTTCAACATTTGGAACTCTTATTTTAATAGATTTCTTGTGTGCAGCAACCCTGTAACAAGAAAATCATGATAGGATATATAGGCACGGTAATATCGTATCGATTGGTAGATATATACTTCGTAATCTATGCTAGGGAAAAGAAAATCGTTTTATTTTTTCGAAAAATTCATACTTTTGTAAACTGAACATTTATGAAAATGACCATACAGTTAAAGTTCATGTCAATACTGCAGTGCTATATATCTGTTGCTTAGTGATTGATATATGCTGTATTTATCTGGTCATATTCTTTTGACATGGCTTCTGTCGTAATTTCCATTTTCCATTCTAACATCGTCATAATGTTGTTGGTCATCCCTACAAAATATGAATACCTAATCAATATGTATATATATCAACAATAGAGAAGACAATAGCCGAAGTCCACCAATTGGTCTTCAATGTAGAGAAGACCTCCCGCACATGGGGGCGTCCTTCAGCTTGCTCATAAACGAATATGCATACTAGTTCAGTGATAATGGATGTTAATCTAAACTCCGAATTATACACGAGAAACTAAAGGTAAAAATCATACCAGACTAACAAAGGCCAGAGGCTTTAGACTTGAAACAGGCGCAAAATTGCTGCGGCGTTATACATGTTTTTTTAAGTCTCAACCCTCGCCATATACTTCTAGCCAATGTAGAAAAACAAACGCACAACAATACGCACAGTAACACTAAGTAAGAAAAGTCCATGTTTGATGTCAGGATATGAAACCAAAGAAAATAACAACAAACATCTAGCAGTTACTGACATGCCAGCTCAACCTCATTCAAACTGATTGAAACATTATGTCTTCATCATATAAATATCAGACAAAATCCCTCCTGTTAGGGATTTATTACTATACCATCATGAAATATATGAGAAGAACAGAACCCGTGTCATGCCAACAACTGGTTTTAGAATAAATGTGTTTAATTCCGATGCAAAAATCCTTTAAGTGAACCAATATTAAAGCCAAAATATCCTATCTTGGTGCATACTCACACTGTTATGCTTTGAAAAGAATATTACAATAAAAGATTGGATGTGAAGTCCCTGAACGTATAAGATGTCTGCATGTTGAGTTATATTTACGAATTATTTCCTTATACAGGTGATCAAAATTAGTAAATGTTTTGACTAGTTTGTGATATCGAAAACCCTGGTGTACAAATGTTTCAGTAATACATGAATTTCTCTCGCTTAAACCTTATACGTTGCTACATACATGAGCATATCGTACAAGTTGAGATATATAAACACCATAAGATGTTGACAAGGGAACGTCACCATCTAAAAATGGATAATTAACGATAGGAAATGAAAAATCATCCTCTATTTTATCATAATTTTTTGTATGAAGCTTCCCGTTAATGTTATAGATATCAAGATAGAGGAAAAAGGCCTTGGTTTATTGTAAGAATTAGCTTTATGTAAGATAAGCTCAACAGGATAAATTTCTTTAGTACACATACTGAAGTCGTCATTTTTGAGAGCCAATATATCATTCAAATATCTGAAAAGTATTGTTAAATTTTTGTATCAAATGTTGTTTCGATGGGTCTTTTTTGATTTTAGTCATAAATTGTAACGCATAACACTAAAAAAACACAGGTCCGCAATACGCACGACTAGTGTTGCAAAGTTAGTCCTCATTGGTTTACCATTAACTTGACGATATACGGAATCTCCAAAGCAAACAAAAATGATATCAAGTAAAAACTCAAGCTCAAATATAGTATCAAATCATGTCCAATTGACATAGTTCTTTTGTTTGTTGCTACTAAAAAATAACCGTTGGAGAGATCACTTTTCCATTCAATTCGGACAAAACATGAAAAGTACACATTAATTTCAAGATGCAAAAGAGTACAGGTATTTGGGATCATTAGTTCGATTTAACAGATATCCAATTTTAGGACATTTTACAAGTATGCTATTCTTCAAAAATAAGTCAAATGTTGGAAATCCTACTGTTTTTGCTACTGGTTAGATAGATTACCAAAATTCTCAAGTTTCTTAAGCTGGGGTCAAACATTCACGATTTTAACTGCCGTCCTTCACAGGACCATATCCGATTACAGTTTGTTAAAAGTCTGATCAATATCCTGTGAATCGTGGATGAAAATTCAAACTTTCATTAAAATCTGTAAAACAAATAATTTAATCACGACAACAATCAGATATTGTCCAGGAAGCGTCGTTTCCAAGCGAATTTATCCCGATAATCCCGTTCTCAATCCGCTTATAATCCAATTTGCAAGTTATCCGTTCGAAAACTGGCGGCATAATCGAGATGAGCCGGTACTGTCGGAACATCAGATGCCTGACTAAGGACAGAATGACCATATATATGGTCATACAAATAAATATCAAGTTATTGGTTTTGTTCAACAATTTGCTCTGTGAAAAGGGTTTTTAAGGTTGACTTTACGATATGTACAGTAACCAACAGATAGTGTTTCAATCATTTACGCCAGAAATTGTCTATTGATAGTGGTCTGATTAGTTATCATACCACATGTTGATATATACCAAATTCGTTATCTGACTTTTTTTTAATAGACGATGAATATCCGACCAATCTATTTTTTATTGCAGCTAAGACGCCTCGTGTTGTCTTTATCAACATAAACTAATAACAATGTGATAATTTGTGTAATGTCAGAGTTCATGCACGTTTCTTTTCTTCACATTTCAGTTTGGTTTAGGTTTGAAAATACACTTTATTTATTAACAAGCGTTATACGTCAATTGTTGATATGTTGACTTATGGTGGATGTATATAATCACAGTCATTCGATAAACTATCCCTAGTGAGATCGTGATGTGTAGATACATTTGCATTTTGTATTGATACTATTATTTGATCCTTAAATGTAGACAGCTTTTCTAGACTGCCATCGTTATTACATTTGTATATCATTGATCATGACCGTGAAATCTTTTAATTAGATTATTATTATTAGTTGTCTACATTATATGTTTGTAAAAGTAAAATCACAAAAAACTGAATTCCGAGGAAAATTCAAAACGGAGTCCTTATTCAAATGGCAAATTAAAATGATAAAACACATCAGACGAATGGACAACAACTGTTATATTCCTGCTTTGTAACGGCATGTAGAAAATGCTGGATTGAACCTGATTTTATAGCGCTAAACCTCTCACTTCAAGTTGTACGACAGTCGGGGCAATTTCCGTTATATAAAGAACGATGCGTGCAACAAACAAACATAATAGGTGAAATAGTCAAAATATGGTTACAGCAATTATCCCTGTGTAAAAATCTCAAAAAAAAAAAATCATTTACAAAAAAAGCACAAAAAGCATCTAACAAATTAAAAAAAAACCACATGATTGCTTCGCTTGTTTGACGTCAGTAAATATAAACGTCCAATAGGAAAAAATTATGTCGATCAATGTTTATTTAAAAAAAATCACATGGGAAATGGAGATATATAGGGTTACAGATGAACTATAATATGTTTTATTTCATTTGAAAGGTTTGTGCAGTGTACTATGAATTCCTTTGAATAAGTAAGCGTCTCCTGCAATGCACGCATCAACCTTTAAACGAATCCATCATAAGACGAAAAGTCGCACTCGACAATTAAAACAAAATTGGTAATGTTAGCCGACTATAAATTTGTTTTACCAATATTCTTACTAAAACAGTTTAGGAAAAAAATATCACTTTTCATAAACGGTTGAGGAAAGAATTTGGGAATCGAAACATGTCTTACTTTTTCCAATTCTGTATCAGAAACATAGTACGGTTGGTGTTAAATTTCAAAGGAAAGAAGGTTGCAAGGAATCCCAAGGTTTTAAGGTGTGTAGAAAACTAAGTAAAAACAAATGCAATTGTTTATACAAAATATATTAGAATTAGAGTTCACACATTTGTATTTTCCATGTCTTTTTTAAATGAAAGATAATATCAATGCTAAAAAAAAAAAAAAAAAAGAAATCTGTTAAAATCAGCTGCAATTTGTTTAACTCAATTGATTGTTTCAATTTACCAACAACGACCAAAAAACTAACAGACACTGATATAATGGTCATTGCATACTACTCGCTGTAAAATACTGTGAGCATGTTTAAAACCAATCACGTTTTCCTTGTTTATTTGCTTTTCATGTTCAAACTTGGTATATTGATTCATGAATTTTTTTTCTTCTTCTTATTTTCTTTATAATTTATAAATAAAGGATTTGAAATATATCAATGAAGCACTGAAAGGACAATTTAACGTACAAAATATGTGGAAGGACTTTAATATCATAAAAGTTGCAAGGAATGAACTTCGTCTGTTTGCACTTTTACACATTTTTGGTTGTTCTTAGAATCATATCTGATTTTTCGCTGTCATCTTAACAATTACATACTTATTCGGTTTAACTATATCAACTTTGTTTTACTGATTTCAAATTGATAAAAGCCTATAAGGGTTTCTAGATGCATCTGCAATTCTATAAATCTAATTTTCAATTTTATAAATAGTTATGAAAAAAATGTCTTGATTGGGTTTTCTATACTGTTGTATTCATTTATCTTTTTGCCATTGTCTCTTTTATTTTTCCCGATAAACCTGTCAATTTTTTACATTTAATCATCAAGTTATTGTATACTTTTGATTTTTCCTTACATACTCTATTTCATAAACCAAATCAATACCACCATACAAGTTATTAAGATACAATTGAAATTCAACAAGAAAGTACCTGCCATATTTTGTATCACACAAACACACATGTGAATGCAAATGTACAGAGTATATATCCAAAAGATGTTCGATAATGACACAGTTGCATAGACATGTAATATTTTTTGTATAGAGTTTGTACCGTCTAAATATATTCATCTGATATATATTTCATTGTATAAGACGTTTAATTGGTTCCATCTTATGTTTGTATATCTGTTAGTGACAACTTAGTGATTGACGTATGTTGTGTTTATCTGATCATAATCATTTGGCATGGAATCATGAGTAAGATCTTGATATGTAGATACATTTTTCATTCGAAGATCGCCATCATGCTGTTGATCATGACTACAAAATATCAACTAGTTTGTTAGTATTACATTACATCACATATGTGTTTATGTGGGATACTTGATAAAATTTTGAACAGCAGTTCAATTGTCTTTATTCCAATGTCAATGACCAAAATACATTTTCAGATAAAGAAAAAAAAGACATCAAACGACAAACTAATAATATAATGCGTTGGAATCTTTGACTTTGATGAAGTTTTATCTGCACTATTAGGATGAACTATTAGAATAAAAAACACCAACGAACCATTAATATGTAGCAAAATTAAATTAAAGAGAAGATTATCTACTACTGATTTTCAATAAAAAGATACACGAAATTAAGTCTACATAGGGACTTGATATAGGAAGATGTATATGAGTGCATGCCAATGCGACAACATTCGATCCAAGTAACAAGTTAATGAAGTAACAATTATAGGTCAAGTTACGGCCTTCACCACGGAGCATGTAATGGTCAACATAAGTATTTGTTTTTTCTGTTAAAGACGCAATCATGAACAAAGTTTAATAACAGTTTCAAATCTTGAAGACTCATTTTAACAAATTAAATTTTATGTATCTATACCGATTATGAGATGTAAAAATCATTGTTTAAGATGTGCATCTATTTTATAGGGATTTAACAAAAATCATTGTAATCACAAACAAATTGTAACTTTCCAGTACTTCATTAAAACTTGAGTTTGCGAAAATGTTATAACAATGGCATGATTGATTACTATGAAAATAGTAGTATCATCAATATTCATAACGTTTTTCAACAATGCTTGCAATATGTTCCATTGGAGTTCCGTTGCCACTGTGCCACTAAATATCGTTTAATGAAAACAATGAGTATCATTTATATTTCGAGTACGATAACAATGGATAACACTTTGTTCGATTTTTTGCGTCTTTTCAATGAATTATTTGTGGTTGTTTTCTTCTTTTACCTTTTGAATTAAATTGTGTCTGACCAAATATTTTGGCAAATAAAATCATCACATTATAAATACCATATATACCTCTGAGTTATCGTCGTTACATCCTTGTTGCCTGCAAATTAGCAAACAATTGTTTCAAACTATAACCAAACTTTGAGTTTACTTAGTAATACATTATTCTTTTCAAGTTATTTCGTGATTTGTATAAGTGTAAAATCTTCGATAAAAGTTTACTTTTCATTTAGTAAGATTCATATTTATGTCATATACCTTTGGTTTGATACAGCGTTTGAATTAAAACATTTGGTCAGTGTGTGTTCTCTTGTTTGTGTTAGTCCATATGTTTGAGTTAAGCCATTTCAATTGATATGTTTTATAGTGTGTCTTTCTATGTTGTGTTGGTACACTATTGTTTTAGATAAGGATGAAGGTTGGTACCTACGAATAATAGTTTACTGTTCGGTGTGAGCCAGAGCTCCGTGTTGAAGACCGATCTATAAGAGTTTACTTTATAAAATTGTTACTTGGATGGAGAATGGTTGTATTTACATATTTAACACTTCTATTTATATCTATATTTACTGACTTCAAAATTGACATTGCTATGTATTATTTAATGTTCAGTGAATATATGAATATTTGTGCAGTGCAAAAAGAAATAATAATCGAAAATAATTCTTACCTTGATTTTTCCGACGTGTGCGTTTTTTAATTACTAGAATACACACAGTGGATGCAATCAGAGCACCAAAAAGAAGACCACCAGTGAAAAGGCCAATCTGGGTTGTTAGTAAGCTGTTGTTTTCTTCTTTTTTTTCAGAAACTGCTGAAAATAAATTCGAAACTTCAGTTTTTTCAACCAATATTTTTTTTTTATTATATTTTTAAAGGTGGCACTAGCTACGAGACATATAAAAAAATCTAAAGTAAGATTCTTTTTATCCAATCGATAATAAAAGTGAAATAATGAAATACTAATATGCTTTTAGCAGCCAAGATGGTTCAATTTTGTCAAATTAAGCTAAGAAACATTGATAATTGATTATTCTCTTGCAAGTGAATAATTCGACCTTATTAAATCCGTATTCATGTGAACTTCAATTTAACTCCCTAGCTAGAGGTTGACAACGCATGCATTGTACGTATACTGTTTTTTTTAAAGGAAAAGAATGTCAGGAATGAAAGTGAAACAAATTTTAATCATTTGATTACTGATTCGATCCACACATAATCGCATAAGGGGGTTCGCGGGTCTAAATCATTTATATAGGATTTCTCTATATTTCTCTACAAATGAACTTTATCTTATAGTTAACAGAAAAATAAAATAAAAAAGTGGGGTCACCGTTCAATTGCGCTCACAATCTGCCTTCGAAAGAAGCATACATTTTTGTAAAGGTGGTTTTTTTCTGTTGAAGTAATAGGAGAAATAAAGGTAATATCGAAAAAAAAGAAAGAAATTTATTACAGAAATCGCTCAAATTTTACAATAATTTAGTTTAAGTACAGCTTATATGGAAATTATATTAAAAGTTATAGGTCACCGATGAGTTAAAAAAGATATTTCAATTTTAAAGCCACAAAATGGCATTTTTCCACCAAAGGGAGATAATTTTGAACTTTTTCAATGATGTATACATTTTAAAAGTCATCTGGGGCCAACACGAATTGTTTGTTTTGAATGATTTTTGTACCATATGATAAGTAACAACTACAAAAGGTAACAAATAAAATTTGAAATGAAAAAGAAATGTTTATTTTTTTTCTGAAATTTTTATACCCTCGAGCTTATATCGTCATTTGAGGTCAACTCGATAGTTATTGAGATGGCTTCAGACCAAAATACACACGAAACGAACCTACATATTATCGACCCCATGCTCTGTAAATTGTTTAAAGTTTTACATTGTTTTAAATCAAATATGAGAATTTGAGTAAAATCGATGACCATGAATTTGACAGCTAGTGCCACTTTAAAGAGACATTATATAGCATAGTATCAGCAGGAAACGACTGACTCAAAATCATTTTTTTTTTTACAATATTTCATTAACACAATATTTATTAAAAATCAAAAAAGCATTTTTCTATTGAGATATTACATTGATAAAAGCTTCAATGAGAGAAAAGAAGAGAGCAACCTTCCTTCTGTACTATTAAAATCTTGATATTGAAGTACACATCACTGATTTTATTACCTTATTACACGATAGAGAACTGTGTGTAATGAAATGGAATAAAGTCATCATAGGTCCCTGGATTATCATAATATGTTCACGACGCGCGTTTCGTCTACAAAACACTATGCTGTGACACGCAATAAAAAAGTAAAAATGCCAAATAAATTGTATTGAAGATCATTAAGGACCCTGCATTTTTAAAGGGGTTGTCATACACAGCATATGATAAGGTAACATATTTACACATCGTTGTCTGTAAAATTGAATATGATGCGACTGTCATACAAGTGAGAGGTTTAGAGCTTTAAACGGAGGTTTAATTCACAATTGTCTACATTTAAAATGCATCTATAACGTAAAATGTGGTTATCATTTGATGTTGCCATTCGATTAGGGACTTTCTGTTTTGAATTTTCCCCTGAGTTCAGTATTTTTGTTGTTTTACTTTGTATAAATTTGTTATTTTTCTACACGACGAACGATGTTTATCAATAACAATGAATGACACCATTAACAAGATTGAGTGGAAACGGTTCGATTTATATGTTATTGATTTTACTAAGCCCAGTAGTCACTTTGGTGTTGACATGAATATCAATAATGTGGTCATTTTTATAAATTTCCTATTTACAAAACTTTTAATTTTTCGAAAAACTAAGGATTTTGTTATTCCAGGCATATATTACTTAAGCCGTATTTGACACTACTGTTTGGAATTTTGGATCCTCAATGCTCTTCAACTTTGTTTGGCTTTCTTACATATTTTTATATGAGCGTCACTGATGAGTCTTATGTAGATGAAACGCGCGTCTGGCGTACTAAATTATAATCCTGGTACCTTTGATACCTATTACTACAATGTTTTTCGATACTGACATTTGTAAAACTCCAAAACACCTTATGTGTCATTTTTTTTCCTTTAAACTGTTAAACATCAGATACTATGTCATTACAAAATTATTCTAAGCACAATTACTTACAGCCACCAGTGCAAACTGTAGTAAAGTTATCGCTCACATCATTTAAACAATTTCTAGTGTGACATCCCCAAACACATGTACCATTTTGGGGGTAGCAATGTTGGTCTATGCAATTTTTGGAGCAGTTCTTATCACAGTCACTACCCCAAAAAGTCTTTTGACAACCTGAAAAAAGGAGAAAAAGAACTGTATATTTTCTATTTTGGCTTCTCCTTTCAACATTATCTGATTATAGTAATGAATATAAAAAACAATGAGGAAAGCTTATACTGCATATTCAGCTTTTTATAAGCCCGAAATGACAATGTAAAACAATTCAAACGAGAAATCTAACAGCCTCATTTATGTACAAAAAATTTACGAAAACCCAATATGTAACACATAAACAAAGAATAACCACTGAATTTCAGGCTTCTGACTTGGGACAGGCGCATACATTAAGATTGTGACGGGTTAAACATATTAGCGGGATCCCAATACTCCCCTAACCTGGGACAGTGGTATAGCTGTACAACATAAGAACGAACTATAAAAGTCAGTTGCAAAGGCTTAACTAATCAGATGGACAAAAATATAAGTGAACGTGGCCGGATATACATGTACATCCCAACAACAAAAAGACACTAGGTATAGATCTTAGAGTACTTGCAGTTAACTGACAGCTAGTTCAATGCAACTAACAAGCTATAAAAAGAAATCATGCATTTAAGACATATAAGACCATTGTCTTTATAGTACAGACTTCATTTACTGGTATCTTAATCTTTTAAAAACATGTGTTGCATTTCTCCCTTAGTCTTTTAATTATTCTTTAAAAGATGAGGTTTGTTAGGTTTTAAATGATTGATTAATCAGTTATTAGTGTTTTGACTTTGCGTTGCTTGAAGTGTTTGTCCTTTTTATATTCTCTCTTCTTTTTTGTCGTGTTATTCAAAATGATAAATTATACATTGACACACATGTTTAACAATAGCGTATGTTTTATGTGCTTGTCCAAAGTCTAAATTCATTAACTTAGATATGTTTTGATATGAACTGTATTTCATTTTATCATTCATGGACTTTAAGGCAAACTATACTGTATCAGATGTGTTCGTTGTTAAAGGTATTCCTTGACTTTTAATGTCTGCAGCCATGTCTGTTGGTGTACTGTGATTGGTTGTTCCGTTCGCAATTATATTAATACTCATTATTCTAATATTTTATGTTATTAATGCCCCAGTGGTGTAAAAGGCAGACAGAAGATACCAAGAAGTATTCAAATTCATCAGTCGATTACTCACTGTGTTATTCATGGCAACAAATCGAACACGCTATATATACAAAAATATTAGCAAAACGAACCCCACAAAACCAAAATGGAGTGAACTCAGATGCTTTGGAAGGATAAGCAAATATTCCTCCACATGTTGTACTTGTCGTCTCACTCGACCATTCAAATACCAATTCAGGAATAAGTTTTGAAAATGGTGTCCCTTTCGATGAACAGAAGTTGGTGATTATGACAATCTGAATTTATCCATTGTACTCCTTATGAGATGCATTCGAGATCGAGATAGTGTTCGTACAAATTTCGAAAAAGATGATCTCAATTTCCCGACAATTTTTAATATTTTGTCTATCCCGTATGTGTGTTTCAATCACACATAAACTTTCACTTAACTGTGATACTAGATATCTCGGAGAGGTATAGCTACATTAAATCTATAAAACTAGGTTCAATCCACAATTGACAATCTTAGGACACGCATGTTTCAAATCATCGAAAGTTGCCATTGTTTTCCTTCTCGTTTGTTGTTTTTGGTATAATCTTTTCCGCCATTTCTGTTTTAATTTCAATTTTTTGGTGTAATAGGTTCTTACAATACATGACCTATATCTGTATTTAAGTGCACTGCTCATTTATCGATATAATGAGTCTGAATTTTACTCAATATAACTTACTCCAATTCTAACTTCTAACATTATTCAACTGTGCTTATTTTTATTTGACCCTTATTCTTGACATCGAAGGAAATCAAAATTATAACTCAAACAGTTTGTCAGTCTGAACCATGTTCAACCAATTGTATGAGCCAAGTTCAACCAAAGTATTAACAATACTCGACCGGTCTGACAAAATAACCACTACTTTTGAAGTTCCAATTATTATCATGTTTATATGACTATCCTTTTAAACTGACACAGCACCAGCCTAAAAGGGAGTACTGATATATGTACATATTTTACTTCCTTACATGATTATCAGATTAATCAAATCGAGATGGTAAAATTAAATCAGTTTTAGTCTTGCTTCTTGTTGGCAATGTGCCGTTTTGTTTTATAAAGATCACGATTTAACTAAACTCATAAACACAAATACATAGTATTTCGTGGTTACATGAAATAGGGATATAACTATCTTTTCAACTGACATAAGAAAAGTCACATAATCATTAAAACCGTTGAACTTTATATAAGAAATGTGTCTTGTCCTGAATTGAGATTGTGACATGGTGATGACTGCTGTACCCCTATTTTGACAATTTTATTTACTATATCTGTTTATTTCACGCATCGTTGTAAATATTATGGAATTTGACTGTCATACAAGTGAGAAGTTTGAAACCAGATTAAATTCACCTATTTCTACATAAGAAAATGCCTGTACCAGGTCAGGGATATGTCAGTATATTTTCCTCGTTCAGTTCAGTATTTTTGTGACTTTACTTTTACTACAAATTTTAATCAAAATACTATTTTATTTTTATTATTTTTATTATTTTGTTTTGTGAAATTGAACCTACGCAGCAGAAGGATTGAAAGATTTAAAAATTGGCACATAACGCATTATTAACATTGAAGCTTACATGATGAAAATGAGAACACCTTACGTAATGACAATAACATACCATTAATTGCAACGTAGCACAGTTCAACTACAGGTCCATCGGGGCGAGTGGAATTCCCTACTCTCTCCAAAGATCCTGTATCATCGTAATATATGACATATCTTCCAAGTTGGTTACAAGGAATAGTCTGTGTGATGTTTGGCAAACCTGGATCAGGATCTTCATAGCAAAGATAACCATCAGGTGGAAAGGTTGATGTATTGGTCACATATAACTTAAATCCATCCATACGATGCGCAACTGTAAAAACAATTGCACCTGTTTTAAATCTAGACAGTAGCCGAGTACAATAACGCACTGAGCTTATTTGATGGACATGGAAACCATCCAAATAGAAAGGAAATTATTATAACTGTTTCATTTTAATCTTACATCTTAACATAGATACATGTTAAACGGTATAACTTGAAGTGAAGAGTGCTCTATATGTCTCGTTTTTTATCATTATTAAATACTGCATTTTTATAAATCCGGTGTTTTGTGTGAATATACTTCTGCTTAAATTATAAGATAGGTCTTCCGTAATATACTCTCTTCACTGCTTATGGAATTTTTCAAGAATAATATTGAGAACTTTAAAATTGAGAAACCGACACAGATCAAGAAAATAACATTGTGAGTGAATGATTGACATCATGAACATAACGATTTGAAATATTAAAACAAATTATGTTTTTTATGACAGTAAAACACACTCAATAAATATATGGAAACAGTATAATACTTTTGTTTAAATTATAGACATCGGCAGTAATCTTGATTCACCTTTCTGTTAATGGCTCCGAGCCAATGATGTATCAGGACCGAAAACGTGATAGTTATTTGACAAAGAGGGATTTGACATAATAACTATTTCTAAGTGTCCAACTTATTTGTTAATTCATCAACAGAGAATGCACGATATATAATTGATGTTATGAAACCTATCAATTCCAGAGAACTGAAAATTAAGATGATGATTACCGACGTGTATTTGGAAATACATGTTTTTTCTGTACGTGCTTAAGTAAATATCATTAAATATTAAAAATAACCTTTCTGACTACGTCATAACATTTTTAATCACGACGAAAGTAGATCTTTATCTTAAAACATATTTACAACAAATATATCACAATCTTACTTAATTTGACATAATCAAGTTTTGACTATTCATTTATTTTGAAGTTAAAAAAACCAAACACACTAAATAAATTCACTCTTTACGTTGTGATTTATAAAATAAAATACAGGTAAAAAAACATCATAATTCGCCATGTTTTTGATAAAAAAAAAACATTTTAAAAACATACGCTGTCTGATATTTTTTAAATATATTTACAAACTACTTAAATTTGAAATATTCGATCTAATTTTTCCTATGCAACTTACAGTTTTTGTCTCATTATTTTCATTTGTCCTTTCGTCCTAATATTTAATAAATGATACTTATGGATTTGTCATCTACTATATTGCCCATAGACTATTGAAATTGCAACAATTTCCTGTTAATACTTTTTCATTACACCTTATTGTGCTCAATCTTTATCATGTTTATATGTAAATAAATTAACACAAATTATTATTTTGATATATATAATTATACTTTCGTATTTCTTATTAAGTATACTTACAGTTTTCTCTGTAGTATATTGTTATATTTTGAATATATGCAGCTCCGTAAGATAATTTAAACATCCACCAAGCTGCCGTGTTTCCAGGGTCTACTTTTGTGTGTGAACAGTCAGAATAGGAAAATACATTTGAAATAGGTGGATTAAGTGCGTTTTCAGGTCCTGTTGCAACTGTGAATAGAGAACTTTGAGAAGCATTGCAAAACGGTGTGAGGTTATCTGCAAACAAAAAGCAAAAAGAAACCGCATATATATGTTAATTGTGTATAATTATTCAGTAGATTGCAGGAATATTGATGATAAATACCAAGTAAAAAGTAAACTCACAAAAATACTAAACCCTGAGGAAAATTCAAAAAGGAAAGTCCCTTATCAAATGGCAAAATCAAAAGATAAAGCACATTAAACGAATGGACAACAACTGATTTAGTACATGCATTTTCTTATGTAGAAAAAAAGGTGGATTAAACCTGGGTTTATTGTTCTTAATCTCTCACTTGTATAAGTATTTAAAAAAAAACATTATCGTTTATGTTACGCATCTGTTGTAGTAAATATATATCAAGACTTATGATTATGTATAGGTTTTGTCTTAAGATGACTCATCAGTATTTTTCGGATCAAAACAATTAACAAACCAAAAACAAGGTGAAGACCACAAATTTGAGCAATGTGTGCCAAATAAAGTCTTTGCATTAAACATCTGGGTTAGAAAACATTTGTGTTGCAAATTATTCAACATCTTTTTTAATACAAAAAAAATACTTTTGCATATGGGACGTCATTCTACCCTTATTACACTGATTTTGATTGAATAAGTGTTTTTTTTCAAAACTCATAAAGATATAATGTTTATCATTTTGTAAAACATACACACGTTTTTTTATAAAAAAAAATGAATGGATCATAGAACCACGAATCATGATGTGTTAAAGGTCACATTCGATTTTTTTTTTGCAATCAATTTAAATCCAAAACATTGTGCCAAGTAAGGCCAAGGTAACTTATAATTACGATAACAATCTTTGGTGTTTCGAATAATGTGGAACTTCAATTTTTAAAACATCTTCCTTTTTTATATATACAATAGATATAAGAAGATTTGGTTTGAGTGCCAATGCGACAACTCTCTATTCAAAATTACAATTTGTAAAGTGCAAACCATTATTATAGATCAAATCCAAATTTTGTAAACAATTAAACTATAAATATGAACATGTCAATGATATTTTTTTGAAAACTAAAGATTTTCGTATCCCACGCATAGATTACCTTAGCCGTATTTGGCACAACTTTTTTGAATTTTTGGTCCCCAATGCTCTTCAACTTTGTACTTGTTTGGATTTATACATTTTTTTTATCTGAGCGTCACTGGTGAGTCTAATGTACACGAATTGCGCGTCTGGCGTATTATTAAATGTTCGAAGGAACCAACAGAAGAAAATTTAGGAATTCGCGATACCAGATAAAAGATAACCCTAATTCATGTAAATCAAAGTGTTATTTAAAGGGGCTCGCGGGTATAGATTTAATTGTTTTAAATATAAGATTTCGCTAATTTTTTTTCTGTGAATGAACATTAACATATACTTAATAGAAAACTAAAATAAAAAATGGGGTCAACGTTCATTTAAGCCCAAAATCTGAATTCGAATGAATCATGCATTTTTGCTAACTTAAAGGTACTTTTTTTGTTTAACTAATTGGAGACATAAAGGTAATATCGAAATAAAAAGAAGAACTAAATTACAGAAATCGCCTTAATTTTACAATTGTTTAGTTTAAGAAAAGCTTATTTGAAAATGATAATAAAAAATATACATGGTTCACTGATGAGTTAAAAAAAGATATTTCAATTTCAATGCAAACAAATGGCAATTTTTACACCAAAGGGGCTAATTTTGAGCTTTTTAAATGATATAAACATTTTAAAAGTCATCTCGGGCCAAAACGAATCTATTTGTTTGGTTGATTTTTGTACCATTTAATAAAGTAATAATTATTATTATAATAAATAAAATTTATAAAGAAAGAAATATGATTTAAATTTTTTGGAAATGTTTGTACCCTTGAGCATCCTTAATATTTGTCATGATGCAACTTTCAATTCCAGAATGAAGGAGTGTGAAAATAGTCTGTCAAGAAAACAATTTATTATGCATAAATTATTGAAATATGGATCTTAGTCTTTAATTCAGCACATAAGCCTTTTGAATACTCATTGTCACTATTAGATGGATTTAACAAAAGTAGGATCTATTACAAAATTATAATTCAAAATAGATAATCTATCTTTGAATATGGATTCTTCGAAATATTTTGTTTTCAAATTCCTAACACTTCAGCATGTTCAGAATATTGATAATTATCTTACAGATTTTACAAGTTCGCTTGTCTATATAGAAGTCCATTAAAAGGACAAACCAGCATTTAGATATTACCGGATCGTCTAAAATAGACGATTATTTGCCGATAGAAAAATATGTGCAAAAAGATAATTATATAAGATGATATTATACGATAACGATGTAGTAAAATCGTGTTTAACAAATACCTTTCGTCAGTGTTTTCAATTTTTACTGTACTAAGTCTTAAAAATATTTCCAGTAGAGAATCGTACAATTTTAATCTATAAAGACTTGAGTCGGCCACACCTGCCACGTGCACGTGCATTATTTGAATTCGCGACTTAAGTGTTGATATTTTAGTTATATGGTAGTGCGATTATTCAAACCACTCATTCAAAGAGGCCCTCTGTTTCCGACACAAATATTCAGCCATTTATCACATTGCTTTTGGTGATGTCGCTATCGATATATTTTATCGTATAACATATATATTTAACTTTTGGTAATGGCACCTCCTAATGTTACAGCGTAATTAAATGCTTATTTAAAATGTGATTATACAAGCCGTCTTTTGTGGATTATAATCAGTAAATTTTAAGACATTTGATAAAGTAGTACACTTTATTTAGTACATATGTTGTAATTAAAAAAAATAGACGGGGCCACAATTATTTATAGACCGTAAAAATGGTCCATCTGGTGGTCTATATTTTTTAATGAGAATTCGAGAAAAGTTCTGAGAAATTTCAGCGCGAGTCTCTTCTGCAGAACATCGACATCCATTGAAAACAAATAAATTTCGTGTATAATTAAAAAAGTCTCAATAGGATAATCAGACAATAATTGTAATCCAGCAGCCAAACAAATGCAAATTTAGAAATGAAAACTATGTCGAGAACGTGGAACTTGTAATTTTGCCAATGGAACAACTTTTCACAAGAGGTCAAATGACCCATATATTGACAACTATTGGTCGTCATTCAGCCGTCAACAATGAGTATAGCCCATAACACATTGTCAGCTGTAAAAGGTATACTAAGTATCTTAAAAAGGGACAAAAGATACCAAAGGGACATTCAAACTCATTGATCGAAAACAAAATGACATCGTCATGGCTAAAAAGAACAAGACAAACAGACAAATAATAGTACACAAGACGCATCATATAAAACTAATAAATAAGCAACATGAACCCAACCAACAATTGAGGTGATTGCAAGTGTCCCGGAAAGGTAAACAGATCCTGCTTTATATGTGTCACCCGTCGTGTTGCTCATGCTATTACAAATCTGGTAAATAGAATCATTCAGTAGGTAAAACTCGTGAAAAGGCAAGGGAATTTGTGTATTTCCTTAAAACTCCACAACAGAGACAGACACGAATTAATGGCATTACATATTTGGTTTCATGCAAAGAAAACAAGATATATTAGTGACAAGCATGTGAAATGAGCAAACATTGAATGTTATAAACAATAATGTGTATGTAAAAATGACAAACATTGAAAGTTTCAAAGAAAACATAACTTACGCTGGGCTGCAACTATCAACACAACTGTTATGTGGATCAGTAACAAAACAAACATACCAGCTGTCGTTTTGATTCCTACAGGGAACAGTCACTACCTATAGTTTGATATGATATAAAGAAAATATGATTTTAGGATTTACGAACTATTATGTCAGATAAGTATGTGTCTAATGTTAAGCTAGGTTCACACTGCCGATCAGATCAACTCGATCAAGTCCGATCAAAACAAATAACATGATCAGGAGACTGGTCTGACTCAATAGACAAGGATGTTCGGGATAGTCTACCTTACTCGTCATCGATCTGACTTTCTACCTGAGAGTTTTTGACATGTCAAAAACAATCGAGTAAGGACCGAGAAGCAAGTCACTCGAGAAGAGATCGAGAATTCGTCGAGTAGAGGTCGAATTGATCGGTAAAGGATTGTGTAGAGATCGAGTCTGGTCGGAATACAACATTTTTACCGATCAGTACTCGATCATTTCGACCTTTCCTCGACTAATGTCCAATCATTTCCAGATTAACTCGACCAATGTCCGATCGCTTCCAGATCACTGCGACTTCTATATTTATTTTATCCAGACCCACTCGACCAATACCCGATCCATTCGCGACCACATTCGACCACTTTTCGATCTCTATTCGCCATACACGAGAACACATGACTGCTACACGATTCTCTAAAATTGTGTGCAGATCTGATTACCTCTCATAACTCTGCCTCCGCAAAAATATATTGGCAACATCATATTTAACTGTACAAAAATTCGGCCTCTATGTACAGTGCGTGTCTTTTCTTTTGAAAGGAGATGTAAAATTTTAAAAGAGAGGCAAAAGACACCAAAGGAACAATCAAACTCAAAGGTCGAAAACAAACCAACACAGCCATAGCAAAAACGAAAACCGACGAGAAGACAAACAGCAGTCCACATAACATAGAAAACATAAAATTTAGCAACACACAACCCAACAAAAACCTGGGATGAACTCAGGTGTTCTGGAAGGGAAGGGTATCCTGCAATTTTTGCACCGGCGGATTCTTCAAATATGAAAGTAATAACATTCATTATTAGACTGCTGACGACTAAGTTATCTACCGATGTTGGTTTATAAGAACAACGATCAAGATTATATTTACCTGTTTTATGGGCTATTTTCTGTTTTGTCTGTTCGTATTTTTCGTTTGTTCAGAAATGTTTGTACGAGTATAAAAAAAAAGAAGATGGAGTACAATTAATTGTCAACGAGACAGCTCTTCACAGAACACCAAATGACAAAAAATGATTAATAACAACTATAGGTCACATTACTGTCAATTTTTTTTACACTTGAGATACAAAAAATTCAGCGTGCACACGCTTTGATCATCTGTTTCTTACACACTTTTGCAAAGTTTGCTTAAACTTTGACAGACTATACACTCGCTGCTAATGCGTCTACTGTTTGTCGTTTGTCGTTTTGTTAGTTCAACATAACAGCTATGAAAGAAAGGAGGGTAATACCTAAATTTGAGTAATTTTAGACATTATTTTGAGTTATGGAAAGCAAGAGCATAATCTTTTTAAAAAAAAAAGGCTAAATATCATCACTTTCTTCATACATTCATCTGATTAAGTAGAAAACAGTTTCAGAAAAGGTATTGAAATTCTACTTTTGGTCAAATTTTCGGGAAATATGTGACAACTTTGCCCTTTGCCCTCTTTTTGCAATATTTTAAAGCAAATACATGCAGGTTGTTGCCATACAGCATGAGGAAAATAAATATATCTAACCAATCAACTGGATATCAAATCTATGAAAAATACTGCTTAAATATACTTATGCACATATATTAAACAAACAGTATGCTTTATTTGTAAGAAAGCAAGGAAGAGGGGATGGTAAAGTTTATGTATATTACTATCTAACATAAGTATTAATCCAGTGAAAAATCTCATTTTGTGGTGTCAATTCCAAAAAAGAGCAATATAACTAACATTACATATCAGTGTCCACTATGAGGAAGTTTTTATAAACACTGGGTTCCTCTTTGTTAAGTTAGAGCAAGTCTCTCATACTGCCCACATGTGGTCGGCGTGTCAGCCACTGCCTCGCCTAGATTTCTCGGCGCCCGTTGCTGTCTACACCTTCTTATTCGTCTTCTTTTCACCCTCCAAGCTCCGTTACAGCTATTAACCTGTCTCTCTGAGCTCTTATCGCCTTGCCCACAAATCCAAATTGCTTTATTTCTATATAGATATTTTAAATGCATGATTTTACTCGGACCTTCTATTGAATATAACCAAATATACGGAAAATGTGTCCATGGGACACTGATAATACCCAGCTAGCATATATATCATTATAAAGGGTCATTACGCTAAGAACGGCCACCTAAATTCGCATTTGAACTGTGTTTTATAGTAATAAGCATGGTGTATACGGCGTTTCATAAAATTTGGTTGAGGCAAAATAAAATTAGAGAACGGAAACTAATATTGTTAGGACGTACGCACGGACAAGGGTAACACGTAATGCCCACTCCGAAACGTCGGGGAATAAAAGTTTCGGACGTTTTTATACTAAAATTGTGCAAATCCGACCACTTCCCTATTATCCCTACGACCCATATACGATCAGGTCGATCTGGTCTGGTCGAGATCACAGTGAGATCGTGAAAAAGTTGATTTGGTCTAGCTAGTCGAGTAAAGATCGTGTAAAGATCGTGAATTGATCGGAATTATCGAATAAGTATTCATTTTGTTGTCGGAATGGAGTCCTGATGGGGTCGTGAATTGTCGAGTTAAGGTCGTCTACAGTCGGATGGCGATCGGGTAGAAGTCGTAAACAGGCTCGATCCAGAATTTGGTAGATCTTGGTCGTGGAAATTTGGACAATCGAGTTCATCTAGTTGATCTGATCGGCAGTGTGAACCTAGTTTTATGTAGTATAACACTTATTGGAAAGAATATTCAACGATCGACAAGATGGGATAAACTGAAAAATTTAATATTATAAAGAAATGAACATTCAATGATATCATAGTATGATTATAACCATGTTTTTCTTTTAACCTTTTTTTTTATTATTTCAAATTGAAGACATTTCATTTGATATATTTTTTTATTTATTTGTAAATAAACTTATCAAAGATACCAGGATTGACATTTTGTTATTACGCCTGAGGCGCTTTTCGTCTACAAAAGACCCATCAGTGAAGCTCGATAAAAAAAGTTAAAATGGAAAAAAAAGTACGAAGTTGGAGAGCATTGATGACCAAAAATTAGTTTTGGCAAATATAGCAAAGATTATATATTCCTGACGCAAGTAAATGCATAGTTATATGTTGTCTTGAAAAAACTGTACATTGTAAAATCAAGTAAATTGAAAACACTTTAGAAAAGAATATTTTCATTTTGAATATTATTTTTAAATGTAAAATCTATACGTTTGAAAACGAGTGAGAATTTGGTGTCTCTTGATAACAACTCGAATGATTTAATTAAGATAAGAATAATAAACTAGTTGTCAGTGCCCTCAGTATTACAATTTCAATAATATAACGAGAGTTGATATCAAGCGAGATTCAATTATCACAGTTGTTAAACCTATTTTTCTAACTCTCGTAAGACCTGACCAATTGTATAAATGTTTATAACGCATGGTTGCCGGTGTTTCCAGAAGATGAATGGATGAATAAATGGGTCATCATCTTCTTTACCACCGCACTGAATCAATCAAAATGTGCTGACAGGTGTTAACTGTACAATAGTTAATGAAATTGACAACCCTAGTGGGATGTAGAAAGCATTCAAATGGATTTTCGTTTATCAAAAATGAAAATTTATTTGAGATATAGTTACTCGTGGATTACTAGTATCTGATTTGTTCAATCTACATAGTTAAATTATATAAGTCCTTGCCGAGTCTCGGATTTTAATAACGCCCATTGCTCACGACGTCTTTAGTATAGATATTTAAACCGTGGGTTCTCAACGCCTAAATAAAATAATTCGAAATACTAATCAGGAATTTGTGTTTTGATTTATATTTATTAATTAAACGTCCTTTACTTGTTTTTTTTTTGTTATGTTTCGACAATCAATTTTCATAATATGATATTGCAAGTTCTTTCAAAAAAAAAGAATGACTTACTGGCTTTAAAAGTTGCAATGCGCGTGTTGATTAATTATCTTTTTCGGACGTCAAAGCAATTTAACAATTCGAATTATGTCATCTTTTAACTTTTATCTGGTCTAAAATTTTATTTTAGAACGAATGCATAATCAACTTTCAAAAGTTGTGCAAATAGAAAACATACAGATAAATTATACTTCTGCCCTGTCTTTTTCGTACTTGAAAGTTATTGGATAGTAAGAAACCTATTTGGTTTAAACCTTGTGAAATTTGCATGCATTTGCGTTATTGTATTGGTAAAATGTATCATTTGGTGTATATATGAACTTAAACTGTTCTGCTATACTGCTACTATACTTGTGAAAAACACTTGGCAACAGAAACGCATTCATTTTATTTATTTTTAAATAGACCCAATTTACATAAAAATGGACGTCTTCGTGCATTTTGTGATCGCAAATAAAATATGTGCCGGACCATACGCGTACGGTCGTACCATACGCGTACGGTCGAACCATAGGCGTATGGTTGGACCATACGAGTATAAGAGTATGGTCTGAATATTCATATGGTCTGGAAAACATACAGTTATTCTGTGCGTTGTAGGTCGTTTTATATTTTTTTCTTTTGTTGATGGATTTGACGTCTTTCTGCGAGTGATTATTTGTTAATGACTTTAAACTTACTTGCAAATAATTCAAAACCAAGACTTGAATTATAAAATTTCCAAACAAAATATGATTTGTTTTAAACATACATCACATTCATTGAAAAAGGCTAAAATTCGCAAGGTCTTTAATTTCAACTTTAGTTGACTAAAGTAATGTTGCGGACCATTTTCCAAATTTCATGCGGTATCCCTAATTTTTTTTCTTTCGCTCAACTTTCGCGGTTTTTTTGTTTACATGCAAACCTCTTGGAGCTTTCATTCTATAAGGTGTGTATTTTGCTACATGTAATGGTTGAAAAAGCAATACGGGGCCCTATAGTTTGCTAACGCCTGTTGGTCCCTGAACAACCCAACCAAAGAGCAAAAAAAAGCCCAAGGCAACATGTAGATCTTTATTATCAAGGGAATTGCTATTAATATATTTATTTCAGGTTAATAGTATTAGGCCATACTCAAGTTATAAAATAGATCTTGTCGTCAACTTTTGCAACCAGCTTCTGTATTTCTATAATGCACCGTTCATTTTTTTTTGGGGCTTCGACTTTTTCATTGGACAGACAATTTTGTTTTCGACTATTTAAAAAAGATGCAGTTTTTTACAAAATCATAAAGGACGCATTGTTTGCTCCTGTCCCAAGTAAGAAGCCTCTGGCCTTTGGTAGTTTTGTATGCTTATTAATTTTTGTTAAGTTATTTGTTTAGGAGTTAAGTATAACGTACATTTACACTGAACTAGTACACTTTTTATAATAGTTTTTCGATATCGCTCGGGCAAAAATAATCACGAATATAATGCCTCCCCATGTTAAAACTACAATATACATAAAAAAGAAGATGTGGTATGATTTCTAATGAGACAACTGTCCACAAGAGACCAAAATGACACAGAAATTAACAATTATAGGTCACCGTACGGCCTTCAACAATGAGAAAAGCCCATACCGCATAGTCAGTTATAAAAGGCCCCGAAATGACAATGTAAAACAATTAAAATAGTATAGTTTGAATCATTTATTTATTGAACCTACCATGTTTTTGTCTGTGTTGGATTTGTGTGGCATTAAAAAATACAACAGTATTAACCACACAGTGCAACTTCCAATAAGAATACAAGATTTATTGATTTTAAAAATGCGACCAAAAGTAAAAATTTGCTAACAGCGGAAAAATTCAACGGACGTTTGATTTCAATTAAAATAAAATATTTGTTATGATTTACACACCGTTACTTTTTACAATATAAATATTCGAACTATTTTGTTTGTTATTTCCTTATAAATTTACATCATTATTTAAAAGACCACTTTGTGACTTCGATATTTAGTAGACTATAAAAGCGATGTTCATTTTCTTTCTTCTGCTGTAAGTTTAATTTAGTTATTTTGTGTCATGAATGCCATCTCGTATGTTTTTAAATTTGAATAAAGTGGAGTCAGGTTGTCATATACGTCAATGATACACAAACACCAAAAAACGACAAAAAATAAAATAAGGTGCACCATTCATTTTCCAACAAAAGAATACATCACATGAATGTAATTTTTTTAAGAAAAATACCAATTTCGTGAGAAGTTGTGTGTTGGGATTAAAGAGCCAAGGCAAACTGACAAATATTTGAATGAACGAAATGATTTATGGTATAAAAAAAAAAACAAAAATGATTTTTTGTTGTTATCCGGAACTTTTCACAAATAAAGCCCACATGGTTAGCATTGAATAAATGGTAGGCCATTCTTAAATGATCACAACGTAAAAGTTTTTTTTCTCTTAATCAATAAGACATTTTGTGAAATAACGCGGGTCCCTATTAACCTAAAAGTTTTTTTGTTTTTTTTTACAATCAATAAACCTATTTTTGTATTATTATTTATTAATATCAGCTCTGAACATTATTATTCTTAAAGTGAAACTGTTGTAAGTGATGGTATAAAAATTATTTTAAAAAACATCCTTAAATGATTTATGAAAAGAAAGTTTCATTTTATGTATCAAAATGTGTAACAAGTGATTATTTAAATCCCAACTTGAAAGCCTCCGATCGACTGAGTGAGCATCAAATCATCGCCAACGACAAACAAGTTATAGGTAATATTTTCAGTACAATTGCTAACAAACGTTTTACCGTCGACCACACTGTTATGAATCTGATTCTATTTCTTTAAAATGTTTGTGCTTTGAAATACAGAAAAACTAACATTTTTGAAATCTTTTTTCAATATTAAATTCCTTGAAGCCCGCGTAGTAATATTGACATCATACATTGAGTTGAAGACTGGTTCGTAGAAAAGAATCTCAAATGGTCAATATTAATACAACGCTCAAAGTAAATGATCATCTGTTTTAACATAATAACTAATTTCCACAGTAAAAATGAATAACAAAAACATTATCCGATTTGAAATAAAAGTGTATGAGTTGTCCAACGCTTCAGAATTTTGTACTGAATTTGACAGTCACTTTACATGCGGAAATTGGCATTTTTGTACGATTGAGTTTGTGTTACACATGTTACACACTTAAGCTTTGAACTCGATGATTGGAGAAAAGGGATTTTATTATGTTGCTCATGTCAGTAGAAAATGGGTTTAACTCTTATTGTTCTAAAGAAATGCTTGAAAACAAACAGAATGTTAACATGGTAAATTAAACTATTGTTAGTTTAAGGTCAATCAATACTTCATTGGAATGCGACGGCAATATTATTAGGTCACAGATTCATACAACACTCGTAATCAGCATTACGCAAACGTAATCTGGCAGGGGATGGAGTGTTAAAGCTATATATGTATAGTATACAGATACATCCTAGCGATATCTGTTGGGTAGAATACGTATGATGAGACACCCATGTACAAGATAAATAGCATTATACTATTAAAGTCACCAATGACCTATCAAATAGACAATGACAATTCCATATCATTCTGGTTAAGCCAATTAAATTAACGTAGATGTTCTTATCACCTTTTTGCCTTAATTGACATACTCAATATTGCAATACATATATAACAAGCCATAACCATCAGAGAAATGGATGTGATTTTGGTATCATCGAAAAATATCTATACCCTATACCAACAAAATAGTATAAATGAAAAACGTTTCTTGGATTATTTAATGACACTTGAGCTTTCTGTTATTATTCCATACGAAAGCTTAAAATTCATAGAGAATACCAGTATTATAATCCAAATGCCAGATGCGCATTTAGCCATGTTAGCATAAGTTTTAGACGGCACTTCAGTTACATCAAATGGATGACAAATCTGAATAAAAACTTGAATAACAAATTGACAACAAACAATTAGAAAAAAAATGTTAACAGTACGACTTAAGCCTGAGCAACAAACTATTCATTTGCAGGTCATAACAGCTTACATCGCGGAATTTGAATATGTTAAAGACACTTGACATCTCAGGTATATTAATTAAAACATACCTTCAATAATGATATTTTATACAGGCACAGAGAAAGAAATCCCTTGAAACATTCGATTTGCAGCAGTTCATAACAAATATTAATAGTGTATATACTTACATCTATCGCATCCGGAATATATCATGTCATAAATATAAAATGTAACTATATATTGTGCATCCTCCTAGTCCATTAATATATCAACTTTAACTGGTTCCTAGAACACAATTAATTCGTAGTGCATTTTTTTTAGATAATACACTCAAATTAAAAAAAAATGATGTATAACAATTCAACTCGATGCCAGAAATAGGACATGGATTTCAACTTGATTTCATGGAGAATGTTGTTTATCATGTTTATATTAGCGGATGAAATTTGTGATCTAATAACGGCACGTTGATGTCGAATATGGCATTTGCAAGCTTATATAAATAACGAATTTTTAAGACAAACCCTATAAATGTTTATCGTCACATGACTCTTGTTTGTTGTTTGTTAAAAGTAGTCATAACAAATAATAATAGTGTACTAAGTAAGCGGAAAGCATATATAACATCCGGAATAAGTCATGTTATAAATATAAATGTAACTATATTTGTACATCCTCCTAGTCCATTAATATATCACCGTTTACGAGGCCCGAGAACTAATGTACAGTTTTTTTGTTTTTGTGTTCTGTTAAATTGTTCCTTTTAAAATTGTTAAACGATGATGACTGATGTACCCATATTTTGACTATTATATTTATTGTGTCTGTTTATTAAACGCATCAATGTAAAAATATCGGAAATTGATGAGACTGTCATTAAAGTGAGAGGGTTAGCGCTATAGAACCAGGTTTAATCCAACACTTTCTACATTTGATAATGCCTGTACCAAGTCAGGAATATGACAGTTTTTGTCCATTCGTTTTTGATGCGTTTTGTTATTTGATTTTGCCATGTGATTATGGACTTTCCCAATTGATCTTCCTCTAAGTTCAGTATTTTTGTGATTTTACTTTTTATTTCGTAGTGCATTTTTTTAGACAATAAATTGAAAAAATAGCACCAGCTCTATCTCAAAAAGAGTTTTACAGTGTAGTGTTCTACTATTAAGACAAAATATATCAAAACTATAGAAACTGCTATAAGCTCTAACTCAACATATTGACAGTTATGTGTTAAGGGGATCTAAAATTCATTTTGACAACTTCAGACGGACTATTTTTTTTACCTTTTATTAGCTAGCCCAAATCACTACTTAACATTTAGATTCAGCACCCTAATTTTTGTTTAAATGTAATGGCATTCTTCTACTTTATATTTCATGCATTAAATATCAAGAAATAAATTGGGAAAGTTTATAAAAAAAGGTAACTTATACACTGTTCACACTAGGAACAATATTCGTAGACAACAAAATCAAAAGAACAATAACTTTGGACCAGCTATCACATAAAATGTAGCAGTATTTTGACAAAGCGTTGTCATTTTTACAATCAAAACTGATATTCGTATTCTTATTACAAACATATTATTTATGATAATTGTGCTGAGAAACTAATTATTAAGTACTTGAAAAAATGAAAATGAAGTGATGCATTCAAGTACATACACAAAATAAACTACTCAAGCACATTTACTGGCATCCTAGAAACATTTAGGCATACGATTGGTCCGTTTCTTCATTTAGATGGTAATGTCAGCATTCAAATTTGGTGTTACAGTATTATTCCTTTCCAGGGTTCAAACTTGTCATTCTTGTAGTTGGAAACCGTTGTGTAGTCTTATTCGTGTAGTTTTGTCAATAATGTGCAATGTGACGTCTTAATGAGATTTTTCATTTGTTGTTGTTTTTATGTTATAAAATGTGAGTTTATAATTTAATTGAATCATGGAAACGTTTAGTACGTTATAAAATTGACAGAAAAGGGTGTTTACGATAACTGAATCCTAAGTTTGCATATCCAAAGAAAGATGATAAACAATTTAAACAGTTATAGAGCGAAACGATACCAAAATTTGCCTATACTGTTTCAAAAGAGGGGCGAAAGATACAAGAATGACATTCAATCTCATCGATCGAAGCTAATCTGACAACGCCATATCTAAAAAAGAAAAAGACAAACAGAAAAATAATCTTCAAAACAAAACATAGAAATCGAAAGACTAACAACGTGAACTCAATCAAAAACTGGGGATGACCTCGGGTGCTCCGGAAGGCTAAGCAGATCCTGTTCCACATGTGGTGCTCATGTTATTACAAACCCGGTTAATAGTTTAATTCCGTAGGTCACATTCGTGAAAAAGGAACGGGATTGTAGATGGGAATTCAACTTGATTTCTTGAAGAATCTTGTTTATATTAGCGGATAAAAATCGTAATCTAATAAGGACACGTTAATGTCGAACATAAAATTTTGAAGATTATTTATAATAAAGAATTTTTGAGACGACCTCTTCAAAATGTTTATCGTGTCTTGTCTCTTGTTTGTTGTTTGCAAAGGTAGTCATGTATCAAGCCCAGGAATATCGTATCAATTGAGACATACATAATCCGTATATATAGTTTAATTTATACACATACCTACACAAAACGTTGTTTACAGACATGATGCATATAAATAATTAGTATTATTCCATATTGCTGAAACTTTCGTAGGGTTTTCTATATGAGTGGGATATTTGAATAAATAATCATATTCTTCGGAAAAGTATATTCACTGCGCAAAACGTCGCGTGCTTTAACGTGTATAATTTTGGTAAAAAACGTTTGATGTACAATTCGTTATGTTAAATTATTTTCATTACATATATTTCTCTCGGAATATGGAATAAAACAATTACTATTTTTTGTTTCGGTAAAAATGTGGTTTTATTGACCTTTGAAAAAATTGATACTCACTTCGGCCGTTGGCTTTAGTGACAATCAGTTTTTTAAATTACATATTTACCTCACCAAAAGATAGTAATTGTATTATATCTTCACTATAATATCAATAAAACAAAAGTAGGAAAATAAGACATACCTTGTACACATGTTTTATGAATAGAACAGTGTATTAAAAGTAAGTAGGATGTACATTCGTTTAAATCGGGCGAACATAGCAAAACATACTGATTTTTTTATATCACATCCATAACTTCAACGATTTTATGATTGCTATTGCTATTATGAAATTATACTCTCCAGCCAGTATGACAAATTCAATTATAAACGAAGGATTTGAATTTTTGACACCACGAATACCAATCATCCACTACACTATGGTTGTTGTAGAACCATTGTTTGCTCTGTCCTACAGCACACTTTGTGTTAGAGTAGATTAAACTAGACATTTTAACTGAATGAATTTGCCATCAAAGGCTGTATAACTAAGCTTTCTAATAGAACACACAGTGTAACATATCTCTGAACATTAATGTAATACTAAATGCCCTAATAATGTATAACCAATCAGACATAAGTTACTAGAAAGAAGTACATGATTGAAACGAAATAAAGCTTATGCATAGGTAAAACTTTTAAAATATGTAGAACATTTTGACAATAATGATTATGTTTCTGTTATGACCACAGTTTTGGCCCAAGAAAATAAAATATTTGACAACTATTTCAAATTGGCACATAACATTCGAAAATGCAATAATGGGCCGTATTGCCCCTACTCCTTTAGAGTCGGCCATCTGTGTTAATATCGCAGAAAGGTAATTATATAAAAAAAAACATCAAACTGTTGGAAGAATCCTGAATACTAAGTTCATTTTGATGATTGTAGAAATGAATGAATTTTGCAAGGCATAAATTGTATAAGTCTTTTAATTGCAAATGTAGCTGCTAATATTTGTAGAATGGATGATACTATATATAATTTTTTGGTGATTTCAACCCTTAAAACGTCTGCAACATTTTTGTAGTGTTCTTTGGTTATATTTTATGACCAACAATAAATCCAAATAATTCATTCGTTATTTGCAGCTTCTCTGCGATAATTGGATAAACATATAATAACCTTGATAATTACAGTTCAATTAATAGTTTGTTTCTTTCGGTATTGTGATCTCAATATAGGATAAAACGTTACCTGACAACATTAAACAATGCCTACAGTTTCAGGGTAATAAAAAAATCAAAACATTTTATAGCCACTATTGAAATCGAGATTGTGTGTATGCAATTAAAATACATACTACCAAAGGTGATGTGCAATCCGGTTACAATGCTTTCTTTCAAAAGGTCAACTTGAAATGTAACGGTAGCTCCTTTTGTTATAGAACATGATTTGATGTTGCCATCTTGTGCTAGACTTGCCAATTGACTACCAGATGGACTCTGCACGACTAAACCATCAGAAGCAATGTTATCTGAAACAAGATGTATTTAGCATTACAACTAAAACACATTAGTCAGCTCTTTAGTCGGAAAGGTATGAAAGATTTTTAAAAGCATTAAAAAAGAAACCTGTATAATGACATTTAGTGCAATAGAAAACGTTGTGCTGTTTTAATAATTGTATTCTTGTAATTAATCGTTTTTAATTTATGGATACTTCATTCAATTGCAAAAAAATAATTTTGATCCTGATACCTCCTTCGGGCTGAATATCTTATGACTAGTCTTACATGTGTCAGACCATTTCCGGTCTGTCGTTTCATGCAATGTTTATTAAAACTCATTAGAAACCATTGTTTTATATATGTTTGTATAGTAGACCAACAACAGGAAGATATTTTATAATCTTTTAATTATAAATTACAATTGTTGTGGATAGAAATGATATGTCTTTTAAAAGTTATGATAAACACAATTACTTACACCTGTTACAATAGTTTTTCGGTTCGTTTTGGCTTACAACCATCAGTGCAAACTGCAGTTTGTACATCGCAAATATCATTTAAACAATGTTTAGTGTTACAACCCCGAACACAAGAACCATTGCTTGGGTGGCAATGTCGCTGTATGCAATTTTCTGAACAACTTTTATCACAGTTACTACTCCAAAAGCTCTTTTTACAACCTGAAAAATATGATAACAATACCTTTGACTGTAGAGTTCGTTTTTCTCTTTGCGAAAAAATTTTGAAATCAATTTTATTTTTGTATATCATGGAAAAATTACAACAGGATAAAGAAAAAAATGTTAATTAATACAACAAAGATTTATGCATGTTATGTATGAACAACAAAAAAAACCTCAGAAAGATCTCAGATCTCCTTTGAAAGTACCAAATTTTGATGATTTTTCCATTTTTCATAAGTTTTTACCAATTTTTGGGCTATGTTCGTGAACAATATCACAGTCTACAATAAAACTTTCTTTCATACTCTCAATAAAGATGAAGTTGACCAATCTGAATAAATTCAGCTAAAAAACACTATAAGTAGGTGTTAATATAAAAAAAGTTTATCATATTTTGATGGTGTTTCGTGTCAAATTTACCATGTTTTCAATTTTGTAAATATGACAGCCTTTTCTGTTTAAAAAACAAAATGCATTTTATTTCAACTTCCTTGTTATAAATGATTGAAACAAATACAAATCTAAGAAATTTGAAAGAAGTTATATTCTGGTAAAACCATTTTTTGTACCCCTCACCCTTTTTTCTTAAAATTTCAGCCAAAAAGACTGAGTGGATTAGTAATAAAATTTGAAAATTTCCTTACTCAAAAACTTCTAATTGGAAATACACAATTCTTTTACAGAGTTAGTAGATATAGGAAGATGTGGTGTGAGTGCCAATGAGACAACTCTCCATCCAAATATCAATTTATAAAAGTAAACCATTATAGGTCAATGTACGGCCTTCAACACGGAGCCTTAGCTCACATCGAACAACAAGCTATAAAGGGCCCCAAAATTACTAGTGTAAAACCATTTAATCGGGAAAACCAACGGTCTAATCTATATAAACAACGAAAAACGAGAAACACGTATAAATTACATAAACAAACGACAACTACTGTACATCAGATTCCTGACTTAGGACAGGTGCAAACATTTGCAGCGGGATTAAACGTTTTAATGGTACCAAACCTTCTCCTTTTTCTGAAACAATAGCATAACATCACAACATAGAAAAACACACGATAAAATATCAATTGGCAGGCTAAACTCAATAAAAAAAGTAAATTAACACACTATGATTAAGTTTGATTATGATCATTTTCAAATGCATTGCTATTTTCCACTTGTATCACATGTTTTGGAAATAATTCCAGAACGAGATTTCAATGAGACTTAATGAGACTTTAACTTCAGAAGAATACATCCTTAATCGACAATTCGAAAAAGTACAATATTATTCCTGTAAATTGTATCTTCTGTTATTCTTGTAACTAATTGGAAGATTTAATTTATCTAGTTTTGATAATAAATGAGTAAATATAAAAAAAGTGGTTTTACTTGAAACTATTTCAATGCTGATGTCCGGATCACAAACAGGATATGTCTAGTATAAAAAGGTTCATGCTGAATGATGGAAGTATCAATCCATCTCTGTAATACCATATTCGTTTGTTGTTTGTTGTTTGTTAATTGTTTTCGATTTTTAATCTTTTATTACTGTTCGCTTATCCATTTTGAATAAAGTTTCAAAAACAAAAGTTTTGAATTATAACCGCTGCAATTACATATTGTGGTCACTATAGTTTGTGCTTTTTATTGTTTTGATTTGGGTTTTCGTATAAAAGAAATCATATACAACAAAACAATTTACAGACTTAGTTATTGGCTCTAATAGATTGAAGCTTGCATGATCAAAATAAAAGCACTCAACCCACCATTAATGGAAACATAACACAGTTCAATAATAGGTCCAATGTAAAAAGTCTCATTCTCCTGGGATCCTTTATTATCGTAATATATGACATATCTTCCAAGTTGATAACAAGGAATAGTTTGTGTGATGTTTGGCAAACCTGGATCAGGATCCTCATAGCAAAGTTATATAACCATGAGGTGGAATGGTTGATGTATTTGTCACATATAACTTAAATCCATCCATACGACGAGCAACTGTAACATAAATTTCACCAGTATCATTAATGACAGGACCCAATGACAAATCATCAATTTTATTTGAGAAAGATTTTAATATACTAGTAATGTATTACAACTATGAATAAAACAAGTGAAACTATATATTTTTATACTTATATTTAAACACAGCAGCATGCTAAATAATGTAACTTAAAAGGAAGATTGTCGTATTAGTCATGTTTCGCTTACCAATTGCATTTGTATAAATCCTATGTTTTGTGATAAAATATTTGGACTCAAAGTAGAATAAAAGGTATTTTGTGTAATGGTGTGCAACTTTACCTGAAAACCTATTTAGAAATTCGAAAATAATGGAAAAAAAAACCAGACTGGAATAATTGGAATCAGATGACTTATAGGCCGAGTACACCTAACGGGGATTGCAAATTTAGGAAAAAGCGGGATTTTTTTTTTTGTGTCTTATCCATCTTAATCCACATATTGAAATAATAATAAATGACAATACTAACCAGTAATCCCTTATGACAGTTGTTTTTATTCGTTTGAAGTGTTTTATCATTAATTTTGATTTTGCCATTTGATTAGGGATTTTCCGCTGTGAATTTTCATCGGAGTTCAGTATTTCTGTGACTTTACTTTTTTTTTATAAAGTGTACTTTTCCGACGCGCTGTTTTACAAGTCCAACTAGATCTCCATCATTAACGTTCAAAAACAACAATTTGGATGATGTTATTGGCTCTCCATAATAAAATTTTGAGTAAGTACACTTAAGATAATAACTTGATGAACTGATTTTGATTAAATCATGTAAACCTCATACTAACAAAACTCTCTCTTGAATCCTAATATCTTTATATTGTGCCGGTAGCATAATAACAAAAATGTACGATAAAAGAGGTGATTTTTTTTTTTATTTCTATTGTTAATTATTGAGTTTTCAAGGTTGACGTAAAGTAATCACAGATGACATATTTTGGTATTAATATTGATTCAAATATAGAATATTTGCCTCGGAAATAAACACATTTATTGTAAAACCAGTTTTGGCATGCTACAGGTTATGTTCTTGTACGGAAAGTATTGTGTTTTTGGCATGTCAGATACTTTCAGTAGTTCTTGGTTGATTCATGTTTTTTTGGGTCATTTTGCTTAGTTTTGTTTCTTACCTTTCCTGATAATGGACTCGAACATCTTTTAAACTTAGTTTTACTGTGCGTTATGCTGTGTGTTTATTTTTTCAACATTAGCTGAAAGGGGAGTTGCGTTCTCTCAAAACATATTTAATCCCGCCACAGTTAAGCTCCTGTCCCAAGTAAGAAGCCTTTGACCTTTGTGAGTCCTGTGTATTTTGTGTTAATTTTGGTTCAGGTATATGTTTTTGAGTTTAGTGTGACATCCATTTTCACTGAACTAGTAAACTTTTTTGTTGAGGGGCAAGCTGAAGCCTGCCTCTTGGTTCATAATTGAAATCTTATGATTACCGACAAAGCACAGCAATTAAGTTAAGAAGTATGAAGAGGTTTATTGTCGTATCGCTTTTTTTCTATAAAGGAAATCATGAAATTATGTGTTTAAGAGCTACACATGTACAGCGGGTGAGGTGATCAGTACGCTGTAGTTTCTGATTGACATTTTGTTTGTAGGATTTGAAGGTAGACGTTTTAAACAGGTTGTCGGCATTCCTTTTGGAATGAACTTCGCGCCTCTCTTTGTCGACCTATTTTTATTTACGTATGAATCGGATTTCCTTCAGAAACTTGTCTATTGATGACATTATTTCAATAAACAATCAATTTTCTTCTGATTGGGTTCCATTGATATATCCCCCAGAACCAGAAATTAAAGATTCAACAGAAACGGCTGCATCTGCCTCATTTTGAGACTTATACCTCAAGTTTGACAAACACGTTCATAACAGTAACATAATATATGACAATAGTTTTCAAAGGTATAAAGCTTATTATTTGAAACGCTAAACGCGCGTTTCATCTACATCAGTGATACTTTTTTAATTTTGAAATTATCACCGATTTTTATATTGAAATTATTCATTTTCCCCCTCCTAAGTAACAATATACTTATTCAGTTGCATATGGGATATACCTTTTCGAACTTATTCGGTATTCAAGAGCTTGCAGCTTCTACTTAGACTTTGTAAAACGTCACCAGTGTCTGAACAGAAAGTTGACGAACCAGGAATATGTCAAAGAACGTCTCGCGTCATTTTTCTAAAAAAAAAGTTCATGGGAAGATACCAAATCTTGTTGATAAAAATTCCATGTCAACTTCACAAAAATACACGATGGTTTTGAAGTATGAATTCGGAAAACATGTAATTGTATTCTTTTGTTTTAGTCTTTAAACCAGGTTTAATTCTCCATTGTCTGCTTACGAAACGTCTGTACCACGTCAGGAATAGGACAGTTATTATCCATTCGTCTGATATGTTGGAGCTTTTGATTTTGCCATTTAATGAGGAACTTTCCATTTGAATTTTCATCGGATTTTAGTATTTTTGGGATTATACTTTTATTTAAATCCAGTTAAACTGCAGGCAATAATTAATGCATTTTTGCATTGGGTTTTTTTTTAAATGTAGATACCATATAATGGATTTAAAGCAACATACATTTTTTTCTGGATAAATTAATTTTGCGTAGTTGGCCTCATGTTTGAATACAACATGTATAATAAAAGCAAATACGTTAATGAACGAGAATCATCCTAACTTGTTGGTTATGCTCGTGTCTGTAGTTATATTATATGGATCTTAATGAGCGTTATCTGTGTATTACTTGTCAATTATAAAGACTGGGATTTCGTTACCACAAATTACTTAAATCCTTTACTAAATTTTTTCAAAGATACAAGGCATTGGTGTACAATTTTGGCTATTACTGTAAAAAAAAAATTGTTTTTAAGGAATTAAGATACGATCCGGGTAAATTTATCAATCCTCAAACATGTTGAAATTAACTTAACATAAAAGGCTACCTATTCAACACTGTAATGCAATCGTTCAATATGGTTTTATTGGATTAGATATTGATTTCTTTATAAATAAATCAAAAACTAACTTATTATTATACATAATTAAACTCCATAAAATAAAATCGTAGTTCAGTCTTGATTTGATGATGTATATGAAACCTATCCTCTTTCTAAAGCTGGCCAAAATCATTACTTAAATTTGTCATTTACTGTAATGCATTTCGCTCCAGAAAAACTATCACACGTTCCATGTAGATTTGTTTTATTATTCCATGCTGTTCTTAATACTTCAATAATTTTCAATGTAATAATTTTAACATATTAAGTTGATATTTTTACTTTTGTATCATTTTGGTATACTTACATTTTTCTCTGTAATAGATTGTTACATCAGTAATATACGCAGTTCCAAAAGACAATTGAAACATCCACCATGCCACCACTGGTTTCTCAATATCCGTGTGGGAGCACTGAGCAAAGGAAAATGTATTTGATATAGGTGGATTTAGGGAATTTCCAGGTATTCCTCTAGATAATTGAGAACTTTGTGTAGCTTTGCCATAAGGTGCAAGGTTTTCTACAACACAAACGCAGGAAATACAACAACAACAAAGATATGTTTCAAATATGCACGTTTCTGAAGATAATAAAACTATTATTGATAGAAACACAATAATTTAGATAAATTAAAATAATAATACGAATCTGTTGTAGTTTTTTTAGAGATACAATCAGCCAAAACTATTGTGAACAAACTATTAATGTTTGGTGTTTAAAATTGCCTTCAGTTTAGTCTTACATGTAGATGCATGATTTTTTTTTATTAGTTGTTAGTGACTTTAAACTAGCTGTCAGATAACTGCGAGTACTCTCAGATCTGTTCCTAGTGTCTTTTTGTTATCGGGATGTACATGTACCCGGCCACGTCCACTTGTATGTTTGGCCATTTGATGAGTCAAGCCTTTTCAACTGATTTTTATAGTTCATTCTTATGTTGTACTGTTATACCACAGTACCAGGTAAGGGGTTGTGGGGTTGGGGGGATCCAAAATTCTTTAACGTTTATCAATGCCTGGGATAAAACAAACCTTAGTATTAAGAATAATTCTTACTTGAACATCAAGAAAATATATATATATATCCTTAGTCTTGATGGTGAACGGAAGTTTTATTTTCAAATATTAGCATTATTTACTTACCTTGTGCTGAAACACTTAACAGAACAGTAGACATTGATAACAGTAATAAAATTTCAGCTCGTATACAATAAACATCAAATATGTACAGTCAGCCCTATAGCTTTTCTGAAATATATGGAAAAGGGCAATTACATCAATTGAAATGTTATACTAATTAAAATTTAAACGTCAAGAGACAACCACATGAACAGGGGATGTATTGATATCGAATCTGATATAATGAATCTTTTTAATATAATAGAGTTTGTTTTCATTTAAGTGCAGCATGTTGCGTCTTCATCAAAATTAAATTGTTCACTGTTGTCATGTCTAAATATACAGTGAAAATTATAATAATGAGGTGGTAATGCTATTGCATGTATCATTTGTTTACTATAAATAGTACCAATTTTTCTGCATCAGTTGCGCATTTCGACAATACATGTCTCTTCATTGATGCTCGTGGCCAAAATATTTAAAATCCAAAGATTATATAAAAGATGAAGAGCAATAATCAAAAAGGTCCAAAAAGTATAGCCAAATCCGTGAAAGGAATCAGAGCTTTGCATGAGGGAGATACATTTCTTAGTTTATAATAATTTCTAACATTTTGTAACAGCTGTAAACAGTTTTGAATAACAAAAAATCGCGAGCTATATGTCGACTGAGCATGCTCGAAAGCATATAAAACAAGGATCGATAACGGTTTTCGAATTATGATATTTTCTAAAAAGTTGGCGTTTTCTGTGGAAAGAAAAGATTGTTTTATAGACAAATTTTGGAAGTAAAAAGCACTACGTTTATTTTAGATTTATGAGTTTGACTGTCCCTTTGGTATCTTTCGTCCCTCTTGTATACGTCATATCACCAATATACGATATGTTATGGTTTCAGAGGGGTTGTGGTTCAATGAAATCGGTTTCTTTCTTTCGCACAACAGAAATCGTCGATGAAAACAAAATTCATAGTTTGACTATATTCTTTTGACTGTTTTTTTTTGTTATCTATTCCTTCATTTTTGGTTAGTGAGGGAGTCCTTTGGGTTGGCTTATTTTCTTGTCCATTTCCCAAACAAGTCACAAGCTAGTGTTTAGTTTGAGTGACCATCAGCCATACAAAATTATCAATTGGTTAAACTTACCTGAAATCAGAATGTAATTTTCATTACGATAAACAAATCGTTAATAATAAAGGAACTTGCAAAGAGTGATATAATTTTTGATTGTCGAGATGCATTGATCAATGCAACACAAGAAGGAAATTAGAAGACCGTGTACACTTGTTTTACAAACAAATTCGTTTAATGAAAATAATTCGGGAAATGCATCTAAATATAAAAGAGGGGCGAAAGATACCTGAGGGACAGTTAAACTCGTAAATTGAAAATAACCTGAACAAAGTCAAACATGAATAACTAACAAAAATAAATTTATCATAGCACCTTAAAAAACCTCATTAATTTGATATCAAATTTACAGGAGTACATGTATTAGGTTAGGGCCAAAATAGAAATAAGGTTAGACGTTTAAGCACAAGTATCTTCTATAGAACAAATCAAGACTACGCAACACAAAACGAATATTGTAATACCGACAGACATTCAGACATATGTCTTCCTCTTTTCCTTGTGTCTCTGTTTATAAAATGTTGACGAAACACTTAATATTTTAAAAAAGATATGTAGTGTTTTATATTGACTTCCTGCCATCGCATCAAACTTTTACACTTCATATGTCAGTTAAGGTAAATAATACAAACTCGAACAAAAGTTGATTTTATCGATCAAAATTTCAAGTGCAAACATCGTAGCAGTATTTATGTAAATTTACCTTTAACATGTATAAGTTCAAGTTTCCTTTGATTCAGTTCTGAATTGTCACATTATATTTTAATTGAAGAACGTATTGAAATAATTATGTATATTTTGAAGCAAGGACAGTTAAACGTCGCATATGGTCATATAAAATAGAAATTAGGTCGTTGATTTTGTTCAATTATGTATGCATTAATTAGTTTTAGATTTATCTATGTTATATATCATATTCATTTGATATCATTTAGGAGTGTTACATGTGTCGTGATTTATACCATTTGCGCCTTCAATAGAAACCCCGCGGAAAAATTGTATTTGAATTAAAGGAACATCAGGTCCATACGGCCACTGTGTTACTTAGAAATGGAAAAGATTACACAAAACTGGAATATTCAAACCAATTCATAAGGAATTGAGAGCTAGCTTACAAAAGCCCCCTACCAATTTTGAAATATGCTAATATATTTTAAAATTTGACAAAATCAGATTATGAACCTTATACACTACACACAAAGACAAAAGTTATCGATTGAACATATATTTTGTTGGTCTACATATCTCAAATAAATTCTCGTCATACATTTTTTGCAATATTTAGTAAATATATTGAAACAAATTGGCATTATGCGATAGCCAAAGAACTATCTACCATAGACTAATGAGCAATAACATATTAACACCATGTAATTGTGGTTTTTTTTGTGAGTAAAAAAACGACATACCTTACCAAAATATGAAGGACAAAATCCTTTTAAAGAACGATATCAGAAAGTTAAGCGTGCCACTTTTTTAAATAGATTTAAACCTTGGTGACACTTCAGCCGGAACTAGTTACGCGTAAATATTTATCATGTGGAAGTGTTTAAGGTAAAAAATGATTATCATTTAATTACTTCTGATGTGGCCAATACTTTATATGTGGACCTGTTCAAATTACCTTGACAACGGAAGAAGTATGAATGTCAATATTATCTAACCGTTTTTTTTTTTAGGTATAACGTAACGACTGAATAAAAATGTAATAACATATGTAAACAGAGTATTAGGAAAATGGACTTCATTTTTTTTTTTATGTATTTTACATTGTATTATGAAAATGTTTAATTCTGACCGTCAATACAATTCTATAAATAGAAATGTATTACCTTAAAAAACAGAAACGACGTTTCAAATACATATATCGTCATATGAACTATGCTATCGTAATAAAAATGAGAAAAGGAGCATTCTTTACCATATGTAATAAATACCTTTTATTTCTTATGCAGCAAAAATACTGCAACATGACTGGTGTATTAGCCCGGTGTAAATAACACCCATATTTGTTCAACCCCGGGATAAATAAGATTTTGGCAAAAAATAAATTAAGAAAAAAAACATTTGCCGGATTAAAGAAAAAAATATAAAATGTCAAATAAAATAAAACAAAACAAAATGTCAAAAAAATTCAAATAAAAAAAAATGTCTCAAAAAAAAAATGGAGCACAGAAATTAAAAAAAAAGAGAATTATAATTATTGATATTTTTCCCCGAAAATTCAAAAGAACACAACATTTTTTCTGAATTTCCTAAATAGAAAGAAAAAATATCGACGTTGAAATTTGTTAACACTATATTTCATTGACATTTTTCAATTCTATATCCTAGTTTGCAATTGAGTAAAGGAATTGTACAAAAAAAATGAATTGGTGTTATCAGGACTGTTTATCTGTTAAAATGTACACCACTGCAATTTATGGTGTATCATTTTCATCAACGGTGTAAAATATTCTGTACACCCCTGATAACACCAAGATAACTAATAATATTTCATGGTGGAATATGGACGTTTTGCAACGCCAACATACTTTACACTTTGAAAACATATAGTGTTTATAGTTATAAGAATGTAGTGTTTTGTAATCAACTGCTTTGTTATCTTCAACCTCTTTCTTATGATTTAAAATTTAAACGGTCATGAATGCTGATTAACTTTAACGATACTAAAAGATTTCTTTTTCTAAAACAAAACATATGTATTAACTGTTCCTTTAGTTAAATGGCGTGTTGACTGTCTCTTTGTCTTTTTTACACAGCCGATCAATTTTGACTGTCCTTTAAACATATATTGTAGAATATTTTAACTATACCAAAATCGTTTCGTAAAATTTGTTTTAATGATTATAATATATAGATATACATATACACCTTGGATATAATTAGATGACCGTTTGTTAAAGATCGCAGTTTTATTACAAAAGATTATTTGAATGCATAGCATAGAAATTCATCGGGCACATACAATCTCCTGCTATAACCTCATAAGAACATGAAACTAGTAATGTAATGTATGCATTTTTTTATTGTTAAATCAAGCCTATGTTGCAGGCCTTATATCACAGGAAGAGATTGACTTACCCGTGATAGATCCTTTAACATTGATTAGATAATAAATAATAAACTGACGTAGCATATTAATAACTTTATTACTACTCAAATATACATTTTATATTTTGAGATTGAAAAAACTGCAAATATTGTGATTCGTTGCGATGACAGTATGGGTATTTTAAATTCATATCAAGGTTTGTTAAATATGACCATGTTTCAAAATCTAAATATTTTCGCCTAACCTGTGGTTTAACGTCAACAATATATTCTTCAATACAGAAGGTTTAGATATAAAAAGAGTTGAGTAAAATGTTTAAAACGTTTCCTTATAACAATTGCATTATGCCAAAAAATGTTATATATTGGTCCCTCTCCACTTTTCTGGTGCGTTTGCTGCCTTGCTCTTTTCTGAAGTCTACAAGGGTGTATTTTACGTGACAGATTTATTGCTCTCTCTTTACACAGGTCAGCTTTTTATCGATCCTTCCGAAGGACTATCATCATTCCTCAAGACCATACTCGCAAAGGAGAGCCTAAAATGTGGTTCCTGAAATTTTTCATGTATCGTCTCTATGAACAACCGTTGGTGAATATTTAGGATGAAGATACATTTTCACTTCTGTATTCTGATAAACAAATTCATTTCAAATCCGCAAAATATATGTGCAAACTACAAAATAAGAATATTTAGATTTACCTGTGTATGTTTCATTTAACGGCAGTTTTTACCAGGTAAGAATCGTCTTATTAGAGATGACCAGGATATTGACGAACGAACCTATCTCGACGAACGAACGTATTGGGAGCGGTTATAATATGTTTACAAACGTACTTTTAAAAACCTAAAAGTGTTGTTATGTAATCGGTTATGTTTGAACTGTAATCGTTTGCAATTTACGATTATAGAGAGAAATGCATTATATATACCGATTTTAAATGGTTTTCATGATTTATCGATAAAAGACGTTTAAAAATTTCAGAAAGTGTTACGTATGTTACGATACAAGTTTGTTGTTTATTATTGTTGAACGCATGATGAAATTTACATCACGCATTGGAAGATTCGAGTGCACCGACAGCGTTTACTATACTCATACAGATATGAATGCATAATTCAGATGCTTTGAAACAATATGTAAATGTGATGTTGTGGGATCGTCTCTTTATCTGTCTTTTTAATTGGGTATTCAAGTTTTATACAATGTCATCGATCAGTTTCTATATAAAAAAAATATATATAGTTTTTTTTTAACCCGTTCAACCGTTCAAAAATGATTTTTGTTGCAAGGGAGCTTCCATTTGATTTTTAGGGGGATGAACAAAATTAATGTTGTCCTGCATTTTTTTTTGGTGTAAACTGTCCTGCCTTTTTATTTTTCACTCTATACGGTCCTGCCTTTTTTTATTAGTTTATCCTTACTTTTTTTTTTACATAGATTGTCATTTTGCCTTTTCTTTTACTCAAAACTCATGTCCTGCCGTTTTCAAATATCATCCTAGCCCCCCCCCCCCCCCCTAAAAATCAAATGATAGCTTTTTTATCATCCCTGTCAACCTCTGGCGAAGCAATTTGTTTTAGTGATAAACTGGTCATCAGATTCATACAGTATTTTTATGGAGATTTGACCAGACACAAGTCATACTTGGTCCATTAATAATGCATATGACGACATTGAGGATCACTTTCAAACCTTACAACAATTTATAAGATACATGCAGATATAAATATCTATCAAAATGACCACAGGCGTTTGTAGCGTTTGTGGGGTAGAACACTTCCCCCCCCCCCTTTTCCTTTGTTCTTTTCATTGTTTTTTTTTTTTAGTAATTCTTTAATTGACTTTAAATATCAGACTTTCCATGTATATACAACTTGTCTATCATTACTTCGCATGTCTCGTTTAATTACTTGTGCAATTACCAACTTGAACTCTGTTACAACTCCTTAGATTACTATCCATGCTTCGTCGGAACAACATTATTATTGAAAAAATAAATATATCTTAATTGTTTTTTTTTTATCTCACCAAGCTTATGCAAAAAACAAACATTTCTGTGTCATTTGGTCTCTTGTGGAGAGTTGTCTCATTGGCAATCATACCACATCTTCTTTTTTATATAGACATTATTGCCAAGGCTACGTGTTGAAAGTCGTACTTTGACCCATACTGGTTTACTTTTTACTAATTGTATGGGCATGGATGGAGAGTTATCTCATTGACACTCATTCCACATCCAGTATTTGATAAAGAAAAGAAAGAAAAAACGTAATCAACATATTTTATTTTATTGCAATAATTCCATTTGGGTAATTTTCACCAATATTATGAACTGGCCTTGTAATCAGCCTATTCTGGCTGGTTGGGGGCATAAGCCAACGAATATAGATAAATTTCGGAAAAGAAAACAAGATTTTAAAATTAGAAATGAATCATATCAATATGGTAAACTTTGATATCTATGCTTTCAACCTTTTATACCCCCAAAAAACACTTTTGGAACATCCAATTTTAAAACAGAGTCTTGAATATCGAGTGCACCTTTTGCTATTGTAGCAAACATTGAATTATTGGTGCTTGGTGTAAGCTTCCAAACAGGTTATATTTCTTTAAACTACATGCAGAACCATGCAATTTCCTTCACTTCGACGTTTTTATGATGGATTTATTCCTTTATATGTATAAACAGCCGCTCCCGCTTCGTACGATTCGTCAAGTTACGCTTTCGTTCGTTCGTTCGTCAATATCCTGGTCATCTCTATTGATACTCTTATTTCATCTTTATTTTTGCTGTCTGTAACTTCAATGTTATATAGGCACCTATATTTAAATATTATATTTGAATTATGTGTACGACCTTACGTTTTCGTTAAGAGTATACAATTGAGAATGGGAATGGGGAATATGTCAACGAGAAAACTAACCGACTGAAGAGCAGATAACAACCGAAGGTCAATAAAGGGTATTTAATGCCCTCTAAATAAAAATGTGTACTACATCAGTGAAAACTAACGTCATACTTAACTCCAAAACATATAAATGAACTAAACTTAAATTGAACATAAGACTAACAAAGACCATAGGCTCCTGAAATTTTAGGTTGAACATTAAGGCTTGTTAAAACGTTTCAAACGTTCAAACCCGCTGCTGTTTTGTTCACCTATCCTAAGTCATGAGTATGTTGTTCGTTATGGTTCGTTTGTTGGTGGAGTTTTTTGATGTGTCTCGTATATTGTGTTTTATATAGATGAGACGGTTAATTTTTTTTTTAATTGTTTTACACTAGTCATGTTTGGGCCCTTTATAGCTAGTTGTCCCGTTTGGGTAAATCCTCCATGTTGACTTCTCTAATTTGACTTATATAATTTGTAAATGTTTTATACATTGTGACTGGGCTGGATAGTTGTTTAATTGGCACTCATACCACATCTTTAAAATTAATTTAATTATAAAAAATTACATTCTCGTAGTTCATTTAAAAATTCTATTTCAAATTTCTTGTGTTCAAGCAACATTACTGGTGGTTCAAATATTACTGAACAAGTTGATGCAAATCATTGATGCTCGCTGCCACAAATCAGTGATGCTCGCTGCCACAAAATTTAAATTCCAAAAATCTACAAAAACATATGTTGAAGAACGGGCTTTCACATGAAAGGGATATACCGTAATCTCCTTTAACTTTGATCTATTTTTAAAAACAAAATCTGCTATAAATGGATGCATCATTACACAATGTTTTGCGCATGACTGTTTCTACTATATTGAAATAGTAGGTAAGTTGTAACGTTTGTTATATTGCAAAATTCAATACCGGCAGAAGAAATGTATTCTTGAAACATCTGAAAGATGATCAATTTCCAATTAAAGCAAGAAAATGAAAACTATTGTCTAAATTATTTTTAAAATATGTTAATGATGTTACATTTAAATATAGATTGATCGTTTGATTAATTTATTATTCAATATGTTTAAACCCCACTTACACCATTGCAACGCTTTTTCGTGGCAGTCGATATTTGTACATAGTTAAATTTTATTAATTTTAATTTATAGAATTCCAACAAGTTCCATATATTTTGTTAAAGAAAAGTTGATGAGGGGACTTCATTTTAAGGACAGAGTTATAGTTCAGTACCAAGTTCCATATGTAACAATAAAAAAAGTAATGAAAATAAACATCTAAAAACCATTATTGAAAGGGTTGCAGGTCGCTTTGTAATCAGGTTGTTTCGTCACTTATTAGATCGTTTTGTAACTGAGACGCTTCGTAAATTTATAACAATGTGTCATGATATGAGCTGTAGGTTATGAAAGAAATGTTGAATACACATTTCGATTAATAAATATAAAAATATCTTAATGATGTATGTCTATATTTATTAATGAATAATTACAGTAAATACGAAGAATTTAAATTGTCCATCATGATTTGACTGTACTCCGCCTTAATTAAAGTAACTGGTCTTCTGTCCTGTGACTTGATGTCACACATACATCACTTAATACAAAATCCATGAATATATTTGTTAATCTATATTAAACATGTAAACGATACTGTGTAAATCATAGTTCTGTTTTCAACTAAAATTGCATTTGTAATGTATTTTTAATGTATTTCATTTAAATGCATAACTTATGTTTCATTTAGTTTGTACTATCAAACATCTGATCATCAAATGTGTATTAAGATTTGTTGACTTTAGAAGTAATTTTTTCTCTGGGGAGTTCTATATCTTTTACTTAGTGATTGGCGTATGCTATGTTTATTTGGTCATAATCGTTTGCTCCATCCTTCGTGAGATCTTGATATGTAGATACATTTTCCATTCTAACATCGTCATACTGTTGCAGATCATGTCTACAAAATATAAACAAGATCAAAATTATAAAATGTCGAATAAGTATTGCGAGTATTGAATTTCTATTACGTATGATGCAATACACCACAATGGGATACTCACTGTATTATAAACGTTGAATATGAAACAATATGTGTCTGAAACGTCAACCCATTCATCAAACATATCAAAATTCACACAACTTAAGAAGTAAAAACTTCTTAATTTGTATCCTGTGTTTTCACTAACGTTTGCTTGACTCATAAGCAACCTTTTTAGCAAAACAACGTGCATTAATTCTTATTACTTTCATTCTCAGATGCAAAAGGAAGGTCAGGTAATAAGACAATACCGTTCGTCAAAAATATATATATTAAAAACAAATCGTCACATGTTGCGATAGCAAGTAGTGTAACCACATCATCCATTTCATTCAATTATCAAAATTGGTTATTGCTTATTACAACTTATGTTTGTCTTTGCACATGAAGCGTGCAAATATTGCCTATGTATAAATCCTTGATATATTACGGATTTATTTCGATTTATATCGCAAACTTGCCATTTTAGAATTTTGCTTTTTTGCCATTTTGATTTTACATACAGCAGTCATGACTGTGTCGGCATACATCTCCAATACAGCTTAACATAAATAAAACATCAACAATGAGTTGTTATTTATTGGTAATTTGACAAAAAACACCAACAATAAAGATTGTGTAGGTGAAAAAAAGATTTTGCAGTAAATTCCAAATACAAAAAATATAGAATATTATACTTTTCTTATCAGGTACAACTTGTACAATTTATGTATATAATCAGTTGACAGAGTAAAGAAAACTGTATAGACATCATGAGATAGAATCGCACTTGCGAACCCAGCCGCACTACGAGCATAAGAGTAAAACAAAACACCAACAAACATATATACCTCTGTGTTTTCATCGCTGTGTTGTCTTTGACTATAAATATAAAATCAAACAATATTTAGTTTATAATAGTATCAAATGATATGATATTCTGTGAATATGATATTTAAAAAATAATGGTCAAAAGAGTGCTTATCATTAATAAAACTGTTTTGCCTTGAACATCCCTTCTTCAATCAGAATGAATAGACGATGAGCATATCTTAACTTACATTATGAGAGTGAAACCAAACATACTGACATACACACAAAAAAGTAAATGTTCTGAATTTTTTTCTCTTAATATATTAAACAGATTTCTAGAACATAAATTCAATCAATAAAGCTTAATTATTTCCTACTTTGTTTTTTCCGTGATTGACGAGTTTTCACTATCAAACAACAAACAACAGTTGTGATAAGAATGCCCAACAGAAAACCTCCGCTGAAAATGCCAATCCTAGTAGGGACTTCTTCGCTTTCTTTTGTTTGTTGAGAAACTGAAATAAATAGGATAAATATAATCTTACATATTTTATATATCATTTAACAAAACACGTTTGAATAGATCAAACGGTTGAAATATTATAGAATGATGTTCAATTTACGGTGTTACAAAGCTTGATTATAAATATAAGAAGATGTGTTATGAGTGCCAATGGGACTTCTATCCATCATAGTCACAACTTGTTGAAGTACATCGATATAGGTCAATGTACGGCCTTCAACACGAAGCCTTGGTTTACACCGAACATCAAGCTATACAGGTCTTCAAAAATTACAAAGTTACAAACAGGAAAAACAATACATATAAAAACGAGAAACACTTATAAACCACATCAACAAGCAACAACCAGTGAACAACAGTTCCTGACCTAGGACATGAGCTACACAATGTAGGAGCTTCAGACATTTCAACTTTCAGCATAACATGAGATAACAGTGTAATAACAACATTTCCATTCTTAATTTTATAGAAAGACACACTTTAATAACAATTGAAATGACTTAAATTAATCATAAGACATATCGACAAAAACATTTAAACAAACACTGAACAAATATATCTATGGCTCAATGTAAACACAAAATTAATAAAGAAAACAAGGGTAAAAGAAAATCAGAAAGACAAGCATGTCCTTGGTCAAAATACCTGTAAATAGAATAACGTATACAGGAAATTGTTGTAAAGAAAGGAACAAATTTTACAAAATAAAAACACTTGTTCAATGAACGAGTGAACATTTATCGTAATACAAGGTACTTATCACAAGTGGTATTTATTAGATATAGTGAGACAAGATATAACTAAAAAAAGCAAGTACTACATGTTAGTAACAAAAATTTATTTCAAATTGTATCAACAGGTCAGGTTAACACGAAAGTACAAATTTGAAAGTATTTGCAGTAACATAAACTTAGTTAAAAGCCAAAAATAATCAATACTAAAAAACATGCATCCGAGATTGCATTTATCAACTAGTCCATGTAATGAATTATATATAATTATGTTTCAAGGAACATATTATTTTAAGCAATACATGCAATATCGGACCCATATTCGATCAAATGCCAGCATATACTGCTTACAAGAACCAAAACATGTACTTGAAACGTAATAAATTATACCAGTAACGATCCAATGGGGATTTAGATATAAGGAATTTTCATACAGAAACCAACCTTGAGAACAATTTAATCCCTGAAATCCTTGCACACATCCACCAATGCATGTTCCCGTTCCAGGATCACAGGGTAGATGTAGGCAAAATGATGAGCATATCCGAAGACAGTTGCTACCATAAAAACCTTGATTACATGCTGAAAAGAAAAGTTTGTTCAACTAAAAAAAACAGTTTACACATATATTTATTACTCATGTGTACCTCAATTCAATTGATCGTAAAGCTTTCATTTGGAAAAAAACTTTAAGAATAATAACATTTTCAAAAATCAAAAGATTTTTTTTCAGGAAGCTGATTGATATTTGAAGAGAACAAGTTTTTGATAATCTAAGTCTTTTCCTTACATTCCCACATTTAGCCGGCCGTGTAGTCTAATACTTGACAGAGTATTTTCCTTTGCCTATTGAAAATTTATTTGTAAAACATTACACAAATGACGTTTATAAGCCTCAAAAAAGCTCTTATACCATGTATACCGTTGACAGAAGAAAAATGTACATAAAACTATAGTTAAAAAATACACATTCGGCAAACATTACTTAATTTAAATCTTGTTTAAACGTATTATTTAAATTGAAAGCAACGTATTTGATGCTTTGCATACCTGCACGATACTGAGTTGATGACACGTTCCTGTCTGATTGAACCAGCTTTATAGAAACCAATCATGAAACATTTATTTGGTGAAGTGTTTTTGCAATAAATTTATTTTATTGATTTTGGAACGGTGAACAACGAATTTAAAACTAATTGAAAATTAAAACAAATTAAATTGATTTACACACATCATTTCATCCTTAGCGTGTCTACAAATTAGATTAAGGGTTAGTATAGGCTAATCACATGACCTCTGTTAGCTAAAGGCTATTCTCACAAAAACAGCGAAGGAAAAATTAGGCGAAATACATGTAATATTAAACATTACGCTTTTTTTTAACATTTTTTATATATTTTGAGGTTACATTAATACAAGGCATGCATGATCTCTGTCTTTGTCGTTGAATCTCATCGAGTCAATATTTTAAAAGTTAACACTTTGTACATGTTATATGCATAATCTTAATGTATACGCTTTACCTACCAGTATTGCAGTACTTATCGTACACATATCCAGGTTTACATGCAGTTGAGTTATCACATAGTCCTGTCACATGATCACACATTTGTGATATACATCCCTGACAAAACTCTGAACAATTTTTACCAAATTGACCAGATGAACATTCTGAAAATAGACATCCTTTTATAACAAGTCTAACACCATCAATCACTAAGATGTCATGTACCTACCTACATGAACGTTTCAGTGTTTTCATTTTTTTTTACTGTAAAATATTTGAGTTCATATTATTTGAAAACATCCATGTATATTGTTTAACTAAACTTATAAGTATCATTAACAAGAAACTTACACGATCATTCACTAAATGTGTCAAATATGTTTTTCAAGTGATTGGTTCATGAGTTTGAAATTGATTTATATAAAAAAAGTTAATAAAAACACTGAATTAAAAGGTAAGGGGGATGTACATTTAACCTAAAAAAATAACAAGTTTGGCTATTGGAACGAATTAAACACAATTTTAAACAAACACTTTTACTTGAATAAGAACAACCCTATTCAAACCATGTGTTTCAGAATAACACCTTAAGGTGCCCTTTCGCATCAGGAACGTTTTTAACACATCAATATAAACGTAGAACTGGAACTGTAAACCAAGACAAGGACAAACTATTGGGCGAAATAAGAAACAAACTTTGTGTGCAATCAAATCCCTGCCAACCGTCATCACATCCTCCTATGCATTCTCCGGTCACCTTATCACAGTAAGTCCTAATGCAGGTTGCTGAACATGTCTCAAGACAGTTTTTTTCCATATGTACCATCCAGACATGCTATAAAAAGATAACACAGTTCATAAAGAGTCAAATACATGTCCACATTTTCGTTCGAATAAAGGCAAATATTATAAAATATGTTAGATTAATCAATTTAGCTAAAAACGATACACAGGCAGTCAGTACTAACAAATATGTTGAAAATCATTTTTAGTGCAAGGAACATATATATTTGCCCTAGAAGTATATTGACAGCTTATTTCTACAGCTTCTCACATTTAGATACTCAAAAGGAGGACTGAAAATACGATTATGAGGAGTACACACAATTGATGTACGTGGAGAAAGAGGATAAGAGAAGGAATTGGAACTTCGACTGTAAAATTATCACATGCAAATAATTATATAAACGTACAAATGAGAGCCTCCGGAAATTTTTTCCGACTTTGTTAAAATAATAAAAATTGCCGTTGAAATATTCGGCGATTTGGAATGTCCAATTCTATTGATGTAACTGAGAAAATTATAACGATATGGTTTGAATACAGAAGCAAATAATATTGAAATGTTTATTACATTGCTTGCATGTTGCTTAATCTTAAGTTTTCTATCTTGTGTCTTGTGTACTATTATTTGTCTGTTTGTCTGTTTGGTTTTTATTTTTATTTTTTAGCAATGGCGTTGTCAGTTTATTTTCGATCTATGAGTTTGGTACATATCTCCCTTTCTTGAAAAAAAACACTAAATAGTCAAACCAAGACAAGAGTTTAAAGTTTTTCATTTTAAGTTTACACAATTAAGTCATTTAGCCCTTTCTGTCAATGTAACGCTTCAAAGAAAATATGCACGCTGGCTGCAAAGGTGTATTACCAGTTTACATACATCTTCAAAAGAAAGTGAGATGAAGACTTCAGAAAAAATATGATATTGTGTTATCTGCAAACGACTATTTCTTTCTGTGATATAATACTTGATTAGCGACGTTTAGAAAGTAGAATTATAAAATTTAACACAGGCGTCATTGAACTTGAATTACAAAATGGTATACCTTGTTCACACTTATCCCCAATCCATCCGTTTAAACAACTAAAAATACAATTCCCAGTTTGAAGATCACATGGTCCACGACAGTTTCTTGGGCAAGATTTATCACATAAAGAACCATAATGTATTGGAGAGCAACCTAAAATTATAGAATGGTGGTTTATACAACATGTTTCAAACATAATAAATACACATCAAGCGTATGATCCAAAGTTAATACCGACACAGCAGACCAAAGCCAATTAACTAATAAAACCTCAATGCGTTGACCTTAATAGACCTTTGATAAGAGAATTACAGGCGTGAACAATGATTAGAGATGTACAAATACATATATATTAACCTTGACTGCAGATAATTGATAGCTTTTAATGACCGTCTATAAGAACGATCACAGACAATATACCATAATTAAGAAAGTAGTTATTGTTGATATAAAGCCTGTAAACGTCCAGCAGGAAGTATTTCAAGATACCCAGTCTGATTGTTTGAGTACTGAAAGAATATAAAACATAATAAAATAATTATTTTTATTATACAATTATTTGGGCTTAGGGGCAACACGTTATGTTACAGAAAACTTCCTTGGCGTCAGTGAATAAAAAGCGATGAATGTAAACTAACTGACGCCCACATTATACTTAACTATCCGAGCAGTGTGCGCGGCACACTGTGTGAATGCTTGAGGATATTTTTTCTCTAGTATCATGTAATTCACTCAGTTCTGTCATATTGTAAATCAAGAACAAAACAAATTACATGCTACCTGCAGTTGACACAAAACACACAGTATGTACATAAAATGATAGTGTGTTCTCAGATAATTAAGGATAATTTGCCGCTAAAATACTGTGCCTGAGCTAGCCACATATCTTTGACAGAAATGCGTCACCATAGGGGTATTTGCATACACGTGTGTGTACGACTACCAGTCTACTTGTCTCAGAGTACTTTAGCAAGCCGTTCCCGAGCGGTATAGCCTTACTTGATTTTCCACGTGGTACCGCATAAGAGTAAATCTTTGTGGGCATAGACCGACGTGAAATAGAGCTGTTGAGCAATCAAGATGAGACTATTCCTCGTTAAGGCACGTAGGCACCCTAACTACTCAGAAATGTTTTGGGGAAACGATATTATATTTGGCCAAAATAAAATATCATAGCCCAAAACGAAATATGTAACGTTATGTTGCCTGCCCAAGTTGCATATTGAGTAACCCCAAAAGATTGAAGATGTTGTGCCTGATGAAGCCTTGTGTCTTGTTAAAATTAAAGTTGATCTAGAGAAAAATTAATGTCAATATAAAAATCCTTAACCACAATATTGAGATCAACGTGAGAAGAAAAGACACAAGGCAAGGATGGAGGACAAATAACAAAGTTATAACCGATGGTAAAAAACGTTTTCTGCATTGTATCTTGTCATTTAATCTTTTCCAGCGCGGATTTAATATCCACTTTGGAAGTTCTAATGTAACGTTTAAAACAATCTGATTTCCAACGTCCCAGTGTTTGTATCATGCTGTCCTCAATACCTTGAGAACTAGCATTTGTGGCCGCACCTGATCGAAAAGAATGTCCGCTATAATCCTTGTCACTATATCCTAATGCTATGAGTATTGTTTTCAGCTTGCTTATAAAATAGTTCCGGGAAAGTGGTTTTCCGGTTTCTTCAACGAGAAACGAATCATTCTGCTTTGCGTTTAGGTTTAATCTTACACTCATCAGCTGGGATAGCAATTTATACGGACAAACGACGCCTTCTATCTTGAACAAGGAAATTATAATACCTTGTCGGAATATATCTGTCTTTGTAGCTTTTAAATTAACAGTTACTTCGCATTCTGAAACGAAATTTATGTCAGAAACGCATAAATTTGAATCTGGATCAAACACAGTTCTACATGTAAACTCATTGCATCTCAGAAAACCATAAAATGCCAGAACACACGCTGTTTGAAATGTTAAATCCATATAATCATGATTGAAAAATCCACATTGCAAACAAGTTACTATTTCCTGTAAAATTTTAAACGTTATTGGTAACTTTTGTCGTAATGTCTTACTCTCAGATTTTTTAACTCCATTTAACACATTTTGCAAGCGTTGGTATGTATGACCAAATTTATCACAAAGTGGGTTCACATTATCAAAATTAACTCCATGAAAACGAACTCCAGCGAGATATAATTTGATTGTTGAATATTTCAGTTTTAACACTGATTGGCAATGGGCCACGAAATAGATCAATAAATCTTCCGAAACTTTAGACATATTGAAAGTCCTTGAGTTGAATCCAGTGATATGATTGCCACAAAATTGAATAAAACATTATATCCTGTTGAATAAACATTGCGGGTATTCACGTTGATACTTTTATTCCATAAGCTATCGACTGCTTGGTCTAACTCCACACAATTTCGGAATGAGGAGGGCAGGTGCATGGATTTGGCGAAGCTTCTGGAGCCAATTGTCGAAACCGCTTCATCTGGTAACGAGAAAGAGCATCTGCTATGTTATTTTCTTTCCCTGGTACATGTACAGCATGTACAACAAAATTAAATTTAGCCGCACACCAAGTTAAACGGCGAACAAGATTCATAATTACGTTACACTTTGAACGACCCTTATTAATAATGTACACACTAGACATATTATCACAATGAAAAAGAATGCGTTTAGTAGACCATTCATGCCCCCATAAAATAGCAGATATAACAATCGGATACAATTCTAAGTAAGCCATTGAGAAAGACTCCTCGTCGGGCCGAATAAAATCATCGGGCCAACTGCCTTGAAACCACCTTTTCCTAAAATAACCTCCGTATCCGATTGTTGATGAAGCATCCGTAAATAAATGAAAATCGGACGCATTAATAACGTTATCGCTGATAAAAAATGATTTACCATTCCACTGACTTAGGAATTTAAACCACATTGCCATGTCATCTCTACATCCCTTAGTAATTGTAACGTGATGATAAAGTTCTTTAACGGAGTGTGCTAATGTCAATAAATACGACACAAACGATCTCCCTGGTATAATTACTTTACATGCATAATTGAGATGACCCAATAAACTTAACATTTCACGCTTAGTACAGGAACGTCTATTAAGATAGCTGTATAAAATATCCTTAATTCTAACAAGCTTCTCATCAGGTAATTTAGCAATCATATGCATTGAATCGAGAATTATGCCGAGATATTCTAATGAAGTAGATGGACCAACTGTTTTATGAGCGCTGAGAGGAATCTTTAAACTATTAAATACATATAACATTGTGTTCATATTCCTTGTAGCATCTACGTAAGGATTGTTAATCAGGAGAAAATCGTCTAACAAATGTAACACGTGCCGCAAACCGTAATTATTTTGTAAGATCCAACATATTGCCACTGATAATGTATCGAATATCTTGGGACTTGAACGGCAACCAAATGCTAAACGAGTATAAAAATAGTACATGTCATTCCATTTTAATCCATAAAATCGCCATAAAGAATTATGTACAGGTATTAAGTTGAATGCATCGGTTACGTCACACTTACATAATTGACTTTTAATTCCTAATGACTTAATTATATTTATAGCGTCGTCAATTCTTACATAGGTTAATGAATAGTCTTCCTTATTTATCAAATCGTTGATGCTGTGATGCTCATCATTGTTGTGAGGAGCCGAGAGGTCTAGAATTAATCGTTTCTTTTTTGAATATTTTCCTTCAACAATACCTATCGGACTAATTCTATAAGTATCAAACGGAGGTTTTGTAAATGGTCCAATAAGGTATCCTTTACGAAGTTCGTCATCTACCAGTTTCGAAACATCATCGGGAAATTTCTTGGTAGACAATAAATTCTTACATTCCAAAGATTTACTTGGTAGTACGTTTATGCCTGTGTCAAAACCATATCGAAGTCCATTAATTAAATTAAAAACAAATTTTTTATCTGGATAATGTGTAAGTTCAAATTCAAGTTGATCGATATCAATAGGCGTAGACACTAGTCAATTCTTGGCCTGCGCTTGTTCTTGTGACGGCCTATTGTTCGGAGTAGCACCAGTAGATGATCTAGTATTAACATGGGCGAATGAACATTTTGTCCCCTTGAAACATTTTCCTGATAAGAAATTGTTACACACTTCCCGACCACGAAAGAAAAGAACAGGGCGTCCTCGTATATCTGTATTGGAATCAACACGATCGTTACTCCCAACTTGTGATTTCTGAAAATGAGTTTGATTATAAGTTGGTTTGGATCGATTATTCGATTGACCAAAGCTTGGTAACGTTTGACAAACAGCTGTGAGATGCCCAAGACTACCGCATGTTTCACATTCTTTAATTATTTGTCCACTTGTGATGGATGAATAGAGTTTTTCGTCTCTGATGGACCAATCTACAACTTTACCATGGGTCAGTTTGATAGCAGCTACCTTATTTGCGAAAGCCTTGTGATACTCGTAGAAAACGGGACCTTTATATCTTGCAGAGATATCAATGATATCTTGAATATACATATCGAATTCGATTCGTCGGTCTTGCTTTTCACAGATAATATTTTTGTAAATATTAAAAGCTTCTAGAAATTCTTGTATAGACAAGTTTCTTTGAAGGCGGGGATCGCGATGTTTGATTAACAAAACGGACCCGTCAGATTCATCAACGGTTTTGTAATCTTGTACGTTTTCTTGATTGTTAAGAAGGGTAGCCAGATTAATGTACTTGCCTTCTAAAATCTGCTTCCGAACGTTCGGTGCCACTGCTTGAACATGCGGAAACATGCCTGAGGAAACCTTGGTAGTGTGATAAGATCCTGTATCATGATGTACTCCATTATTTATATCACTCACGAATGCAGGTTGACTACTGATATTTGATTCTCTAACTAATAGCGACTGAATTAAAGTCCCTTGATTTTGAACAGTTTGCTCCATGTTGTTTAAACTGGTGGTAAGTTGAGTTAATGCTGGAATTTCGGGCATAACTGTATTATCCTGTCCTTAATTCTCATTTAATAGTTCCAATAACTGCTCTTTTGTGAAAGTTGATGGAGCCCTGATGCCTTGCTTTCTTAGTTTTCCTTTAACTTCGTCAAGTGTCAATTCTGTATTAGAATTCTGTACAACTGGTGTGTCACTTTTCTTACTTTTCTTACTGGAAACACGCTTTTTACGAACTGGCGGCATTTTTAAGAAGTTGTTAAAAGTTATGAAATAACCAAATAATATTGATTTGAATTGTTTGCACTTCTATACTGTTACTATCTTATCAATGCAACTGACTGAATAAACCTGAAAAAGATTGAAAATTTAACACGTGCACCAAGTCATGAGACGGTTAAGAAAACATTGCCGTCTCTACCACAGACATCATAAATCTAGTAATAAAATGTTTATCGTCCACCTAAATAAATAATGATTTTAACAGAAGCCGAGTCGGAAAGAACATGAAACATTAATATAAACATCAATTAAAAATTTCTAATAAAAGAATTATTATTCGTTCCCGCAATGAAAAAAAGTTATACTCGTTCGAAAAGATGAACAATACAAAAAAAGATGCTTTTAAATTTGTCGGAAGTGATGATTTCATTTAATACGTTTGGAGTCGAAATTCGTTTTACAAACGTTTAAACACTGCCAATGTTGACGACTAAATAGTTTATATCCTGGGATAGTAAAGTAATTGTGCATACATAGTATTAATAGAAATGAAAAGTTAAGACTTTGAGGTCAAACCATATTTTTTGAATGATTTAATGAAAATAGAATGTATGAAGTAATCATAGTCAGATCACATGCGTATGGTTATTGTCTTTCATATGATGAAGGTTAAAACGGTGAATCCTATCACTTTTTTTATTTTTTTTTGTTAAAAGTAATAATCCACTCACCAATAATTCCAATTTCACATATTTCAAGTTCAGAAAAATTATCATGAACTGGGGGTACAAAAGTCAGGTATCTGAATACAGCGCTGAAGTTAATCTTAGAATTTACAATTTGACCTTCATATAACACCGTCCCATTTGTCAAGAAATCGCTAGTATTTGAAGCGTAATATATATGTTTACCATTCTTCGTGGTGTCTTCTAAAGGAAAAAAATAAAATATCTTTTTTATATCTTTTATACTATCAGATTTTCAAAACCAAACTAAAGCTATAGATATGAGACGATGTGTTACAGTGCAAATGAGACAACTCTTCATCCAAGTCACAACTTCTATTTGTTTTTATCTCTTCTTAAAGTGTGTGTGATTATGTTAATGATCTGGATCATATGAGTATTATGCCTTGTCCTGTTATGAACAAGACGTAAGTTAAACCATTAACTCTTAACGGTATAAATTTCATAAATTATGACCGTATGAGCTGTTATAATATGCATTTATAAAAAATAATATTTCAAGGAATCGATTGTGTTTGTGTTATTTAGTCCCAGACTTAACTTTTGTGTTTTGTACACTTTTGTTTTGATCGGCTTTTTTTGGAAATGGCATTGTCAATTCATTTTCGAATACTGAGTTTGGTAATCCCTATGTAATCTTTTACCACTGACTTTTTTTCAGCCATATGAAAATTATCATTATAAATAACTAAGTTTCAGTTACAGTTAACACATGAACTTATGATCATTTGTGATTGTCCAAAAAACTCGGGAGATAACTTCAATAAATAGATTATAAATTTTAAACGGTCCTTTGTCTGAAAAAAAATTTCGCACTTTGTTAAATTTTTTACGTTGACATATATCGAATTAACTAATATACATACTATGAAGATGCCAAAATGTTATGCTAATCTTGATACGGTTAAGACGTAACGAATCGTAACGACATATTCATCATGCATATTCGTAAATCACATTTATGGTTAAATACGCATGCTGTCCGTACAATCAAAAACATAGCCAGATATACTCATTTGATTCCATCATATTTTAACACAGCTATATAATGGTTGTCAACAAAGTGTTTAAAGTTTTGTTTATTAAGAATGGTTTTATGCGAAAAAAAACTAATACTGGAGCAATACATTCGAGCAAGAGCCTTTCTGGACAAAGTTTATCTTTAGTTGAAAGTGGTAACAGTCAGTTCAGATAAATCGTGAAATATTTACAATAAAATAACATACCGCCAAAATTTATATACGCTCCTGTTACGATGCTTTCCTTTTTTAGGTCAACTTGAAATGTAACGTTAGGACCTTTTTTTTAGAACATGATGTTTTACTTCCATCATTTGCAAAACTAGCTGGTTGATTACCACTCGGATATTGCGAGACTAAACCGTCTGAAGCTATGTTATCTGTAATATAAAAAAAAAACATTACTATTTATTGAGGATGATTTCTTTTATTGAAGGTGAAAATTGAGTTAGGAAATGGCATCTTTGTACATATAGTTTTAACGCGTCAATATCTTTTCAAATATATTTTAGAAATATTTCGCCATTCCACGCTTTTATAAAGACAATTCCAAGAAACAAAATAAACCAATAAAGTCATTGTTTATGACGCCTTTGCACAAAATCCATTGGCTGTTGGATGTGTTCGGATTGGTAATTTAGTCTAAGATGCATTATTCTTTTATTAGTTGTGAGAGGCTTGAACTAGCTGTCAGTTAACTGCCAGTAATATCAGATCTGTAACTAGTGTATTTTTGTTGTTGAGATGTACAAGTAACGGTCCACGTCCACGTCCACGTCCACTTATATTTTTATCCATCTGATGAGTTAAGCATTTTCAACTGATTTTTATAGTTCGTTTCTATTTTGTACTGTTATACCACTGTCACAGGTTAGGGAAGGGTTGGGATCCCGTTTACATGTTTAACCGAGCCACATTCTGTATGTATGTGACTGTCCAAAGCCTGGAGACTGTAATTTAGCTGTTGTCGTATGTTTGTGTGTTACATATCTGTTTTTCGTTCCTTATATTACATAAATAGGCCGTTAGTTTTCTCGCTTGAATTGTTTTACATTGTCATTTAGGGGCCTTTTATCGCTGACTAAGCGGTATGGGTTTTTCTCATTGTTGAAGGCCGTACGATGACCTGAAGTTGTTAATTGTTGTGTCAATTTGGTCACTTGTGGAGAGTTGTCTCATTTGCAATCATACCACATGTTTATTTTTTAAATTGCTATTACAAATATTTATCAGTGTTAGACGCATTGTATTCCTTTGATGTAATCAGGGAGAACAACAACCCAAAATTAACGGTCCTCATTAGGATTAAATGCTATTAGGTATCGGTTTGCTTTGAAAAAAGGTTAAAGAAAAACTAACAGTCTACGAGGTGAATTCAAATTTTGTACAAATTATTATGGTTACATCTTCAAACTGATTGACTTTATATATGAAATCTGTATTTCAACTCCGGATAACGACGTTTTGAGGGTCATATAAAGATTAAAAAAAATGATTATGCCGTGTAAAAAGTAAAATCACCAACATATCATGTCAGGAATGTAACAGTTATTATCCATTCGTTTGATATTTTTTAGCATTTGATTTTGACATTTGATTAGAGACTTTCCGTTTTAAATTTTCCTCGAATATCAGTATGTTTGTGATTTTACTTTTTAAACGACAAATAGTCCTTAGATTTTAGTACTTTCACTCGTTGCAATATTCACCAGTTCGTCTTAACTTGCAGCCATCGGTACACACTCCAGTTAATATACTACAAATACTATTTAAGCAATTTTCAGTGTTACAACCCCAAACACAAGTTCCATTTCCAGGATAGCAATGTCTTTCTATGCAACTTTTGGAGCACATCTCTTCGCAGCTGCTACCCCAAAAGCCCTTTTGACAACCTAAACAAAACATGGTGTAGAATTGTTTGTTTTCCTTTGAATCAATTTTTGGGGTTATAGAATACTTGTTTGAACACCACAAAAAAAGATAAGACACATCTTAGATCGTAGTTTCTAAACAGAAGAACTAGAAGAAAACAAAATATATAGCGGGAACCGAATGACATAATCTTATAATTGCCTTTTCTTAAAGTTATATAAAGCATCACGACAACACTATTTGTTATTTTGTCCAATTAATCTTTGCACTTCCTAAGAAATATCTAAGATAATACGTAACACTACGTGGGATTGTGTACAGAAAATCAAAGGAATTGAAAACTTATAATAAACTTACCGTTAATTGAAACGTAGCATAATTCAACTAAAGGTCCATAAATCGAATCTCCTTTAGTATCGTAATATATGACATATCGTCCGAGTTGGTTACAAGGAATAGTTTGTGTGATGTTTGGCAAACCTGGATCAGGATCCTCATAGCAAAGATAACCATCTGGTGGAATGGTTGATGTATTGGTCACATATAACTTAAATCCATCCATTCGAGACGCAACTGTAATGAAACAAAAAGTGCCAAAATTACTACAAAACATACTACAAGTTGTAGTGAGAACTTTTGTCTTTATAAAGATGGTGGTGAGAACTTCTGAAACATTTTTTGTCGACTCGAGTCCTTCATAAATTCATAGATTCTTTCGATTTGCACACTTTTGCATCGGATTTAAGAGTTTAATTATGATTATTCATCAAACGATATAGTCCTGAAAAAATGCGCTAAGATATAGTACAGATATGCAGAGATGTGACTTTAATGATTGATATAACCACTAAATGACTTGCATCTTTTATACCTTTCCTCAAATCATAAAAAGTAAAATCAAAAATATACTGAACTTAGAGGAAAATCAATTCGGAAAGTCCATAATCACATGGCAAAATCAAATAACAAAACGCACCAAAAACGAATGGACAAGAACTGTCATATTCCTGACTTGGTACAGGCATTTTCAAATGTAGAAAATGGTGGAAGATACCATACAAAAAAATAAAACAGAATGCATTTATATTCGTACATAAAGTGTTCATGATAAGTCGTCACAATCCTAAACCACAAAAACTAAGTATTCACCATACGACCCAGATGAAATTGTACTCAACACGTAAGCACTCATAATAGTATTCAATAATATGAAACATATCAGCATAAAATTAGCGCAATAACATGAATAAATCGTTAAAAAACATTAACGAGAAATTGCAGACAGTTAACGGATCTGGTAAGTTAATGTTACAAGTTATTAGAAGGGGCAAAATCCATACACAATTGATAGATAATCAAGTGTCTCTCCTTTCAGGCAACTTTCAGACTGTGTTCGGGTATAGGCAAGTTAATTACTGATATATTCAAATGGAATATGAAGAGGCGATCCGTAAAGACTATTAACAAAATTCAGTTTTTGCCAAGGGAGAGTAATATATAATAAAAAAAGAGACGGAAAGATTTTTTTTCAAATTTTCCCCTTCGCGAATGATGATGGGGCAATTCAAATATTTCCAATGTTGATGTTAACCCTAAGTCCTTAAGCGAGACACTCCAAAAAAGTGTTTTTGCATATAAATACAAAAGAAGGGCGAAAGATACTAGAGGAACATTCAAACTCATAGGTAGAAAACGAACCAACAACGCCATGGTAAAAAAAAAAAGACAGACAAATAATAGTACAAATAATAGTACACAAGACTAAAAAAGAAAGATTAGGCGACACAACCCCCCCAAAAAAACTAGGATTGATCTCAGGTGCTCAAGAATAGAGCCTGCTCCACACGTGGCACCCTCTCATGTTGCTCATGTTATTACTAATCCGGTAAATTGTCCAATTTGGTGGGTCGCATTCGTGAAAAAGGAACGTATTGTAGTAACCACATAAGGAACAAATCCGATATCATCTGTGAAACGGTTAACCAACTTGTAATGGCGTCCGTAAAATGTACGAAGAGTTGATTTCAACTTCTCAATTTGGAACTCTTGGTGTGATAGCTTTCCTGCGATCAACAATCCTCTATCAAGGCAATCGAGATAGGAAATACAAGCCCGGGAATATCGTTTAAATTGGGAGCTATATATTCCGTATGCAGGCGATGCTGGACTGTTGCTACAAGGAAATGGAAAGTTGACAATTACGAAGCGAAATTTCAATTTCTAGATGTAATTCAAGATATATATTTACAATATGTTTTGGTTTTGCTACCTGAAAACAACACCATATTTGCAGGGAAAAGAATACACAGCATCCACAACAATCGGCTTCATGAAAGATCAAGAAACCCATGACCTCACAGCACATGTTAGGTTTTAAATGCACCTCTGAATACATTCCCGGTTAGCGTAGGTAAACTCTCTAGTTTTTGTTAGTCTTTGCTCATTTTCTAGTACAATTATCAACAAAATTAATCTCTGAAAAAAGGTTCTTCATTTGGTCGATGGGCTACTGTATTCAATATTTTGGACATTTCACTAACTGCTCTTTACGTTGTTGGTTATTTGTATATATCAATGTTTATTACTCATTATGACCATTAGGACTATATATGAATTGGAACATGTCACATTGGCTATTTTGTTAAATATATCCTTTGTAAGAAGCTACCATTTATCAAATAAATATCTTCAGATTTTATTTCACATCTAATCTTAATTATAAAGTTAAGCGTGAATGTGTCTGTGGTATCCTATATTTTAATCTTTATGATATGGAAACTTTTAATAAAGTAATACAACGAATACAGTTAGTAATTGATTTTTTTATCCTAGAAGTATGTTTGAAATCTTATTTTCTTAGACGCTTGATTATTTAACTTATATACTTACAGTTTAATCTGTAGTAGATTGCAATATCAGTGATGTAAGCAGCACCGAAAGAAAACTGAAACATCCACCAAGTAGCGTTAGGCTGATAGGCAGTGTGGGTGCAGTAACCCTTGGCAAATGTATTTGAAATAGGAGGATGTATAGCATTTTCTGGTCCGTAGTATTCTGACGACCAGATAGAACTTTGCGTAGCTGTCCCAAACGGTGTAAGGTTAACTGCAAAATATAAATAAAAGGCAAATGAATATCAAACACATAATTTCTAATAACATAAGATTGCTAAGAAAATGGGAAAAAAATAACGAATACTGTGTCTATGATACCACTAAAACAGTACAAATCTGTAATATTTCTCTAAATTAATGCACCATTATTGTATCATTAAGAAACAGAAAGAATTCAACTTTATTATCGTCTAGACACAATAACTTTTGAACATTTGATTCATATTGACCTCATCTCGAAAACCCTTTACCAAGTTTTGAGACGTCGTTCAGTCGTTTAGACATTACAATTTTCAAAACCTTCAAATCAAATTGCAGGGTCTAATACAAGAATTTAAAATAAAAGGATTATTTTGAACTTTCCAAACACTGTTTTGGGGATTCTAAGATTAAATCATCATCAATTTCGATTGAGAAGATGAACAATCTTACATGTGGGTTCCAGACTAAATCATAATGACCACAGAAAGCAATGGTTAGAACGCAGAAGCTTCTCATGATTTCCTATAAAAGGCTCCATATTCAAAAATTTGCATTCACAAATTCAACTAAGACTATGCAAAGTTTTATGCTTTATGTCAATTATTCCAAAAATGAAACATAGCCTATTGAGGTGTAATTAACCACCATTGATTTTCTCCTATCAGTCCTTGTTAAATTTGCACTTTTCAAAACACTGTGCAGAATTTATCTTTGTTTCAAATAAAGAAATACTTGCCATGAGTAAAGTGTTATCCTGTGTAGTACTATAGAAAACAATCCACAGAACATTTCATTGCATTTAAGAAAATAACAATCAATAGAAGTTAACCTTTCAAATTTCTACTTATAAGCCAATAAGGATTTGGCATTTTCTCATAAAACCTTTGCATTTTACTTTTAAATAAAATGTGCAAACTTATATATTACTCTATATAGCAAAAAATGATAACACATGATCCTACATACTGTCGTTTCTGTTTAATAGTATTATAGCATTGCAAACAGTTTTATGTATTTCGACTAATTAACACGTCGTTACACTAAGTTTTTTAGATGTGTATTTGTTGATACTTTAGCCTGATAGAACATGATTTAATCGTAGTAGTGATTGGACTTTTGCTAGCTTTCGTTTACTACGAATACTCTAATTTCGTTGCTTTGTGTCTGTTTTTCATGTTACATTGTAGCTTTTGTGTGTGCCTGATAAAGATCTTATCAGCTATGTTAATTCATGTAAACTCATCATAGATACCAGGATTAAATTTTGTATTTACACCAGACAAAAGACACATTAGTGACTCTCGAATCCAAAAAAGTTAAAATGGCCAAAAAAGTACGAAGTTTAAGAGCATGTAGGACTAAAATTCCTAAACGTTTTGCCAAATACAGCTAAGGTAATCTATTCCTGCGGTCGAAAAGCCTTAGTATTTAAAAAATTCAAAAGTTAGGAAACGGTTGATTAATAAATATGACCATATCAATTATAAGGCATGTCAACTAATGGGCTAGTGATACCCTCGGGAAATTAAAACTCCACCAGCAGTTGCATCGACCTTGTGATTTTTATGGTTTGTGCAATGCTGTGCTGGTACACAACTGTTAGGGGAGAGTCGTTTGTTCACAAACATTTTAATACGGATACATTCTTTAAGAGAATGATCGAAGTCATCAGCCCTGTTATTCAAGGGTTGTCGTTGGTTTATGACTGTCACTTGTTTGTTTTCGTAATTTGCACTGTTATAAATAATGTCTATATTTGTCTTGCTTTAACAGTTTCACATTTTTTATGCAAGGGCTGTTTCTAGCTGATAATAAGTGACTTTGGGATTTCCCATTGATGAAGGCATATAATTGCTTTCATCCACTACATGTGAACCCTGGTAAATAGTTGTTTCATTGACAAAATACAAATTCTTTCTTTTATTTATTCAGTTTCTTCTATGGGTTCTCTGTTGTGTTCCTTTTCTTTATATATATAAAGTGAAATATATATATAAACCACTTTTCAATTGATAACTTGTTTTATATTTCTGAATAAAGGTTATCAGTTTTTTTTTGTTATTAATGTATGTTAATATATTCAAGACTTGCAAGCCGTTAACAATTTTCAATTCGTTATATAAGTACATACAACCTAAGGCAGGTGTAATATCTGTCTGAGGATGCGGTCGTCTGTCCCCATGAAATTACTATTACTATTAGTAAAACAAATACGTTGTATACGTTTTCTGTTACTTCTTTGACGTTCTATTATTTCATAGAAAGAAATTTCATATCATGAAAACTAATACATTTCGTCAGCAACTGCAAATTATAATAATCTTTTGTAGGAACCAGGTTATCCCATTCTTCCCCTTGGGTCTTATGTTTCCACGAAGACAGAACTTTCTCAATAGATCGGTTTTGATTGTAACTTCATCTCTAAGTGGTAATAAAGTTAATAGTTAAAATTAAAAATCTCAATAGATCGGTTTTGATTGTAACTTCATCTCTAAGTGGTAATAAGGTTAATAGTTATATTTAAAAATATATGCTTTCTGCTAGCAATGTAGAAAATATTAATTATGTTTGCTTAAAGTAAACATACCTTTAACTTTGTAATATATATTGACTTACTTTGAGCTTTAACTCTTGACATTGAGGTTGTGTGCATAAGAAGCAGATACAACATATCCGTTATCATAATAGTGTTTTAGTAGATATAAACAGGGCTATGGTTTTGCTTAAATGAAAAAAATGATAAATTTCGTTATAAAAAATTAACAAAGAAATAGTGAATAATTAAAAATATGTTGATTGATATACACTAAACAAATAAAATGTGTTATAATAACTTTCGGCAGACACCTAGTCTATATAGAGTCATCGGTAGTACTTGACAGGTCAAGACGCGTCATAAAAAGTAAAATCACAAAAATACTGAACTTAGAGGAAAATCTAATCGTAAAGTCCATAATGACATGACAAAATCCATCAAAAACGAAAGGACAAGATCTGTCATATTCCGGACTTGGTACAGACATTTTCAAATCTAGAAAATGGTGGATTCAACTTGGTTTTAGAGACCTAAACGACTGTACAAAACTCATATGATAATGTTAAAAAAAGGAGGAAAAGTGCATACAAAAAACTGATACAGTTTGTGTACAGCAAAATTTCTGTAGTATGAAGGAAAATCACAAAGATACTGAACTCTGAAGAAAATTCAATCGGAAAGTCCCTAATGACATGGCAAAATCAAATGACAAAACACATCAAACGAATGGACAACAACTGTCATATTCCTGATTAATTGTCATTAATGTAAACTAAAATGCATACAAAAACTGCAGATTCAGTTTATGTATAGCAAATTTTCTGTAGTATGATTAATTGTCATTTAGAAATCCCTTGTAATCAATCGTTGTATAATATGCAAAAAATTATCAAGAGAAAATCGACTTATATGAACCATGACAAACTGTAATTTTGGATTGATGAAAACATCAAAAAGTATTATCGCTTTACGTAGCTTTAACGGACTTTTATAGAAATGGAGGCAATGCAAATAAAGGCAAAACAAAAATCTGAATTGTAAACTATAAACCAGTGTGAGGCCGTGTGCACACCAAACGCCATGTACAGTTAAGATGTTGACAATTAGTTTAATGTAATGTACACTGGTTTCACATTTAATTTGTTCACATCTATACACCTTGTTTAAAAACCTGTACATAAGATTTGTTCACACTTGTAAACTATATGTCATTTAAATGTTCATTACGTAGAACCGAATGCAATTTTTCGAACAACTTTTCTAGCAGTGAGGGAACGACAATTTGACTTTTAAAAAAAAGGGGGGGGGGAGGATTTTTCCTTGAAAAATATTCTGATCCTAAATTTGATAAACAAAATATTCTGGTCGTTCAGATGATTAAAAAAAATATTCTGAATCCAGAAATTGTCCATACATTATAGTGTTGAATATTGAAAAAAACATTTGATTGCTAACATCGAAAAAAAAAGAATTAAAACGTTCGCGCGAAAAAAAATCTGACTCAGAATACCTCCCTCTTTTTTAAAGTTAAGTGGTTGCTCCTTTATGAAAGCCTTTTTGGTGATTTGCAGTAGTTTAAAGATACTAAGGATGTCTCAATTACACATTAAAAAACGTACGCTGCATCAGCGTGCTTACAGACGAAGAAAAAGGAATGAAATTTTAAGGATCACTACATTTCTATCTTTTCCGTTTGTTTCTTTTTCTATTGTTATTTTTGTTTTCTCTAAGGAGTATTTGACAACATAAGGGGATAATGTTTTCTTTTTATATTTCTAAGCGTATTTTAACGGATCTGGGATACTAGACAAACAAAACAATTTAACTCACACTTTTTTTTAGTAATGCATTTATGAGTGAATCGTTGTTTGAGTAGTGGCAAATATTTCTGTGTACGTCCAGTCAATTTAAGGAGACCTTTTCAAATGAATTATTTGTTCGGAAATGATGACGTTTTGAGTTAATAAATCTACGTTAAATGTTTTTATAACAAATACATATATCAAGTTTATACAAATATTTCTGTAAAGAACTTAATTAATAATTGTTATAAATATCAATTTTTATTCAAAAATCGTTTTTTCTTTTAATTTACATGTTCAAATTAATGTTCTAAATGCCAGGTTTTGTGTACACTAAACCTACACAAGGCCTGCATTGACTATCGACTGCATGTAGACAAAACCTGATTTAAACTACATGTAAACATTGAGTTGTATCAATGGGAACGTTATTTTGTTTAGTTTACGTGTGAGTTACACTAACACAACACCGAGTTTTGTTCAACGTGAACACGGCCTGAGAATAATGTTAGAGTGTAGAACGATATTTTCATATCAGATAGACCATACTGAAATCGTACCGCAATAGTATAACCCTACATTTTATAATTGTACCTGCCTTGAAATAAAATGTAAAATTATTTACTGAAGAAATTAGACCTACCTTATATGATGAACACAATCGTGTTAAATTGCGATACAAGGAAGTAATTTTCGCATGATTTCTTATATACATTTGAATGATATTGTTACATGTGTTACTTTAATCTAAACCAGTCAAGCATACGTAAGTGAATTGTATAGATGTTTTGTAAGATTCAAAATAAATATCTTAAAATTCATATCGTATGAATTAAATCGTTTTACGAAGTCATTAATGTAAACTAAGTTTTTTTCTAAAAGTCTTATATATGTGTAGAAAATATGTAGTATTTTGTCGACTGTTTTGTGTTTCATTTATTAACGTGAACGATGACAAAGAAAGTTAACTGTTAGTACTCCATTGACACGAGCGAATACACATGTGTGCTATCAATGTGCCGACTAACATTAAAGCGGGTGTACGTGTCGACTAATATTAGTACGAATCTATGAATTTAAACAGTCAATTTGCAGTATTCTTAGAATTAAATATACACATGGGGTTTCCATTTTTAATTGTAAACAGATATAATAATGGTCAACAAAACGTTAATACTGCTTCAACCTTACTATCTGAATCCTCTAGTTCAATAGCTTCCTTCTTTTAGCATGAAAATGCACACAGCCTAATTTTACATCAAATCGTGATATGAGATATGTGTAGCTCGTTCAGATCTCCTAAAAATTAATTGAAATTCTAGTTACATGTAAAAAAAAAAATCGTAAGATGAGTGTTTCTGTTATAGTGTTATAACATTGTATATTGCACTTAATGTTTATTTTGTACACACATGAGATAAATGTAAACAAATCACACTCGTGTTTCTTGATTTTTCACCAGGTTCTCGAAAATGTATAACTAATTTTTGGATATTTTGTTTTATTTTTGTCTAGTCTTTTTTGATCGTTGGACTACCATTTACTGTAATGTTTGCGATTGGTCAACTACCTTTGACACAAATGGTGAAAAGGTCAAATTTGCTACACCTTCGTATAGACAATTATTCGATCACATAAGATGTTACGTTTTCTAAAAAAACATTGATTTTTCGTGCATTTTGTAATTATGCTTAATTCAAATGTGGTTGTTTTCAATAACGTAAAGGAGGTTAGGAGCATATGTGACTCATCTTGATCAATGTTATCTACAATATTTGCAAGTCTTAAAAACATGTCCTTCCAGGTAAACGCTCCGATGAATGGATATAACGAAGTGTACATGTTATGTGCCTGAAGCGCTTTTCTATATTAACTTTCATTTCGAACGCTCTAAGCCGTGTATTTGAACAAAATTACAAAACACTGGAAGAGCTGAATTAGTAAAATTTACCTAGAAATAATTATAGTTAATTCCGTCTATATTTTAAGCTTTGTCCGAGGTAATTGACACATTTCCTAATGGTTTCTAAACCTATCAGCGGTCAATTTTGTAAAGATCTGAAATACATAACTTCAGAACCTATTCATAAACAACTGAGATTTTAATGTCATCGTGGATAAAAAGACAAAGAGTAGCGATACTAAACGAGTGCTATACAAATTGATTTTTTTATATTGTATGCGTTCGAAGCGCTCCCTAGTTTTCAGCAGGAACGCACGAGGCCAGGCAAATCATATTTAAAAGATTTGAATGTATATATGTTACAGTAAATAGGCGGAATTAGGAATTACACGTAATTACTAAACATTTCAGTAAATACATGTAATTACTAGCCAATTTAGTAATTACATGTATTTACTAGTTGTTTCAGTGATTACTGGTATTCACTGATTTTTTTTTGTCATTTTTACAGCTATTTACTAACTTGATATTTTTGTTTTTAAATTAAAGATATAATTCAAGATACCAAATTAAAGTCATAAGAAACCTCAAATTAAAAAAAAATATGCATATGTTTTTTACAACTAAATGCATAGTTTTCATTATACAACTTATGTACATATACTTGTTTCTGAGGAAAGTTCTTTAATTTGTCCACATTTAGAAGAAGTTTACTTATTTTTAATTGCTTGCTTCCAGGAAGCAATTCGCCGACATATTTTCCGTATGCATAGTGACCTGTGCGTAACCCTCCTCGTAAAAATCCGGTGATCGCAATACGCATGAATCTGTCATTAAAATAAACAATTATCTGATTGTACATGTTAAACACGTGCTCGATACCCATGCTTTTTGTTATTTATTTACTATAAGGTGACAATCGGTAAACTTCGGCTTCAAACACGCCATTTAATGAGCAGCCATATTTGTTAAATCATAACAGACAGAGAGAGAAAAAATTGACGATTATACGATATATTTGCGTAAAAAATGATAAAATCGTGCACAGAGGACTAAATTTATGATATATACATGCATTGGTTCAAGAATTGGCTAAACATTATTTTTCACCACTCACTGGTTTCATATGACTTTAAATAAGAAAGTAAAAGGTTAGGTTTTTTTATTAAGGATTAATGAATATAAGACACATCAAAGTGTATACTCTTTAAAAGTGTTTGTGAATTAAAACTGGAAAATGGTTGGTTTAAAAGTTTTGAAACCCCCTAAAAATCAATTTCTGATTTTCAGCATGCAAGACAATGATATTAATCCAAAATTGAGAAATACATTTGTGATAAATTTATAGACAACTTCGCCAGCTCTTTTTGATGATAGACATTGGATAAAGCCAAATTTGGTTAAATAATCAAAATAATCCTTTTAGAAATTTGATAATTTATTTAAATTAAAATCTCCATCAGGCATACTTTGCATATTAAATTGCCTAATGACATAAGTTAAATTCCTTTTACAAAATAGGTTTATTTACGACTTCTTTTTTCAGTCTGTTGTGATGAAGATGACATTCTTCATACACAAATTAATATTTATGTAATTTGATGGTGTTTTTTAATGAAGTTTTCAAGACCTAAAATCTTAAGCTTATATACCTGCAACAAAACTTCATCATCGTTTTTACCAGTATAAGAATCATCTTTTTGTGGATTGAATAAGTCAAATAAATTGTCCATTCCTTTTGTTTTACTTTCAATGTTGTCATTCTGTTTCTTTTTGTCGAGCCTACAACTTTTGTCACAAAAACGATTATTTCGTCAGCAGCGTTTTATGATCATAAGATAACATTCAGAAGTAAAGTTTGTAAAAATATCCTTTTTCATATATTCCTTTGAAATGGAGTTCGTTTTTTTCCAGCTAACATAACATACACTCTGCGGTTAAAGTTTTTCTTTTTAAACATTTATTAGATTTCATAAACCACCCTGGATTTTAACCAAATTTGGACAGACGTTTTTCACAGTACTAGTCAAAAAATAGTATATGGAGGAAAATTCTATTATTTTTTTCCTCACTTTTGTTGAGCCTGCGAATTACAGCAAAAGTAGGCGAAATACAGGATTCCGCCAAACCCTTATGATTTTAAATCTGAAGGCATTGGTAACCTATCTCCATCTAGGGGTTGAATTGAAGGTCACATGAATACGTATTCAATGAGGTACAATTATTCACTTGCAAGTGCACAAGTCATCAATCATGTTTCTCGTTTTATTTTAGTAAAAATAAAACCATATTGACTGCTAAAGGTAAATTACGATTTCACCATATCATTTTCATTAATGATTTAACAACAAAAAAAAAAGTTTTTTTTAATATCTCGTAGCTAATGCTCCTATAACAAAAAGGTACATTTTAGGCAGATCACTGTTTAAGAGTACTCACTGATCTTCTATAGTTAGTATTACCATAACTTTTGATCAGCTGACCATATTACAACATTGTTTTAACAGTAAATAGGTGTAAAAATTCATTTTAAAATTAGTAATTACTGGTTATAACTGGGCCGTTTCAGGAATTACTTGTATTCACTAAGTGCATAAGTGATTACATGTAATTCCTAAATTTTAGTAATTACATGTAATTCCTAATTTCACCTATTTACTGTAACGTGTCTGAATAGAATGATTCAAACATGTAACTTATAACTGGTGGCCAAATCTATCCAAAATAAGTTTTAATAAAAACATCACATTCTAAATAGTTTCAAAAATCATGGTCGTTAGTATTGACGGATCGGAACTAAACACATTTATTCAAAAACCAGTTGTTGGCATGACACGGGTTATGTTCTTCCCAAATATGTTATGATGGTATGATACTAAACCCCTAACGGGAAGGTTTGTGCCTGATATTTATATGATGAAATCATAATCTTTCAATCAGTTTAATTGAAGTCTGGAGCTGGCATGTCTAGTAGTCTGTTGTTATTTATGTATTATTGTCATTTTGTTTATTTTCTTTGGTTACATCTTCTGACATCAGACTCGGACTTCTCTTGAACTGAATTTTAATGTGCGTATTGTTATGCGTTTACTTTTCTACATTGGCTAGAGGTATAGGGGGAGGGTTGAGATCTCATAAACATGTTTAACCCCGCCGCATATTTGCGCCTGTCCCAAGTCAGGAGCCTCTGGCCTTTGTTAGTCTTGTATTATTTTAATTTTAGTTTGTTGTGTACAATTTGGAAATAAGTATGGCGTTCATTATCACTGAACTAGGATATATTTGTTTAGGGGCAGCTGTAGGACGCCTCCGGGTGCGGGAATTTCTCGCTACATTGAAGACCTGTTGGTGATCTTCTGCTGTTGTTTTTTCTATGGTCGGCTTGTTGTCTCTCTCTTTGACACATTCCCCATTTCCATTCTCAATTTTATGATAATACAAAAAAACGGACAATGTAAGAAAGTTATGTTTTAAATCATGTCTGTACTGGCACAATAACTACTGGGCTGATGCCACCTGTGAGACCTGTAGTATATAAATAGTCGACTGCCAGTTTTGGGTCATAGTATGCTGACTTATATGTAGATATTTTCTTTCTTTATCTATTATAGGTGTCATCAAAATGTTAAAATGGTAAATATTATCACTGACAGGCTCAGTTTGCTATACTTACTTGTTTGTAGATTTCTACTGTGATGTTTGCGATGAGTGCAAATAAAGATAAACATGTCAAAAAAGAGAAGCAAATAATACAAAATGAACATTCAAACTTAAATTAATTGACAACACCATGGTGGAAAAAAATTGACTAACAACACTACACAAAATACACCATAAAAACTGGAAACTGAACAATACGAACCCCATCAAACCCCGTGGTGGTATCGTGTTCTCTAGAGAAGTAAGCAGATTCTGATCCACGTGTGATACCTGTCCTGTTGTTCGTGTAGATAAGTCTTATACGGTTATATGAGCAACACCCACATCGCATAGTCACCTATAATAGGCCCTTAAATAACAAATGTAAATATGGCAAACGAAAAAACCGACCGCCTGAAATAATGAACGAAACACCAATATGTTATAAGGCAAAAAACGAAAACCAGTGAAAAACGACAATTACCCATGTACAATGTATACCTGATTTTAGACAGGCACATGAAGAATTTGACGGGGTTGAACAAATTTAAAGGCGCTTATATTCACGCTTACCTTGGACCGAGAACAATATAATAAATTCAGTCGAAAATGTCTTAATTTATCCTAACTGTACCACTTTTACTATGAAGTTTTGAAAAAAATCTTATTCTAGAATTGAAAGTTCATATGCACCACAATTTTTTTCAAAGGTCAAAATATAGGGCTGTGTGGCATATTTTCAACGTTTATATGCCCTGAACTTCTCAGAGTTTAAACTAACACTAATTTTCTTAACTATCCCTACCTCGAATGAAAGGTTACCACAGATTTCAATGTAAACAATATACACATGTTTATTTACTGGTAACATTCCCAAGTTATGTCTCTGTGAGATGGAACACAGAGAGCATAACTGGGAACCAGTATGTAAACAAAAATAATTTTCTATGAATATTCAAGATTCCCCAAAAAGAGGCGTATTTTGAAAAACAGCTGTATTTACAAAGTGCAACCTGCAATTGCTTTTTTTTTGTTTGCAACTTAATCATGGTTGGAGTAATTTAATTTTATGTAGAAAATTGAATGTCAGTTATATTTGGAAATTCAATATGCTTGCCTGACAATTACTGAGAAAAAATGTACATGCCAATGCCAATGAGATAATGAAAAATGAAAGGAATTTATTAGTTACATAACAATGATGAATTTGGAAAAGCTTCATTTACCGCGTAAAAAAGTTAAATCTGCAAAGTAACATGCGAAAATTAAAACGCATTCTAATGACATTCCAAATACTAGTCAATAATGAACTGATGTTATACTACTCAAAGTTAAATCTAGTGTAGAACCGACCAGTCAGCTTTTGAAGGGAAAGCGGAGAGGGTGTAGGTTTCTTAATAAATTGTTCAGAAAAGAATGACTGATGCAATTGATTATCATTGATTGACAGAATACCAATTTGAAAGAGTTACATGACTGGATAGAACAACTGTCAATTTCCCAATTAGTCGAAAATATATTGTAGTTATGTTCATAATTGATAACTCAAATAATTCTGCAGCCTCTTCCGGCCAATTGCCATTCGAGGTGATGTAATTAAAAATCATTTTGGAGATTGGCTGAAAAAAATACAACTGGCATTACTGGGGACACATTACTCAGTCTGATATCCAATTGAAATTTAACAAAGAAATGGAACTTTTTACTAGAGAAGTAAACAATGGGCATGATGGTTTATTTGGATTGTTTATATCTCTACAGAGTAGGTTTGTTCAAATAACACATTTTTACAATAAGCACTCACAGATTTACTTTACTTGTGGATCCCTTTCGTGCATAACTGAAGAAAAAACCATATTTTCATATTTGTAAAAAAGACAACAGATAGCTAACAATAGTATATCACCTCAAATAATTATGCATAAACTGTCACATGCTGAGACATTAGAATAAAGTGGGAGGTTTGCCTAGTAATAAAACCAGGTTTATTCTACCATTTTTGCTTACAATGTCCTGTACCAAGTTAGGAATAAGGCAATGTTATCAAATAGTCCGATTCTATGTATGTTGGCGTATATTTTTGTAGCAGTAAAGTGTTTCTGTTGTTTCGTTGTTTTTTTTCTTAAAGTTGATCTGTTTCCCTCAGTTTTTGTTTGTGCCCGGCTTCATTTCAGTTTAATTAATTTATGACTATTAAACAGTGGTCCACTACTACTGCCTTTATAAACATGATAAATCCACAGGAAGAATCAAAATTAAAGAGACAGTTATTTACATATAATTAGCATACATTAAGAAGAGAAAAAAGAAGGTAACGAACAAACGCTGAAGGAATCGAATGAACTCCACCAGGAAAGATTTTGATATGTCGATTGTCGCTTTGACATATTACCCATTTCCATTCTCAATGTTGTGTAAAGTGTCTCATGGTATGTGCTCATCACTCATCATTTCAATCGTTATTCTCTCAAAGTTTCACAATGGAAACTACGAAATAATTGGTAAAATAATAAATAAGATGACTTAACTAGTATTTTATACCACAAATGATGTCACTAGTCAATTAAGACACCGACACATGTTGTATCTTGTGCGTGAGAGACTGGAAAGCTAAAATAGTGCATGTGTCGATTTTAGACGTTTTTCTTCGTAATTCCGCTTCATCAATTTTTCAACGAAGAGCAAAACCCTGTAGGTGACGTCCGTAAAATAGTGTTGTTATCAAACCCAGGTAAACTGAAACCACATAAAGTACAAATAAAGCTAGACCTAGTGCATCTACATCCAATAAATATAGAACAAATAGAAGCGGATGATTGCGAAAGGATTAAAAAAAATTACCCTAAAAATTAAAAATACTGACAAGAAAAAAAAGAAAAATGACCAAAACCGAACAACAGAATATTGAACAATAATGGATTTCATTTGTTCCGTTGATTGACATTTAGCTTTTGATGTCATCAGTATGTATTGTCTTCTCCTTTTTTTCAAGGCAAACGCAACTAATAAGTATATCATGTTCTCCCAAACCAAAGTATCAATCAGTGCGCATCCAACAGATTTGGTCATACTATACATACATATAAATATACAATAAATATGCATTGTCGGAAATATATAAAATGTATGTGTATGAGCTTTAGAAATTGGACGAAAAATGAGGCTCGTCGAGCTTTTCTCCCGTTTCGCAGCGAGTACAAATAAATTTTATATTTTCCGACAATATACAGATATTGTTTTTATCTTGAAATTTACATAAACACTTGAAACTTAAGTCGTTAAAATCTAAACCATTGTCTCTAATGTTTTAATGAAATCGACATACTAGAATAAACGCGCATCGCGGAGAGGACTCCAAAATGAACTGGTAAACAAAAAGAAATATTTGACACTACCGCTTACTCAACATTGGAACGGGGCAACAGTAGACTTTATTTGTACAAATAAATCAAATGTGTATCTGTTATATGTACAATAGTTGACTGATTGCAGGATAAAAAAAAGATAAATTACACCATATCTCAAATAAATAATTCCAAATGTGATAAACATGACTAGTAAATCGACTCTCGGATATACTAAATCAAATGAACAAACTGATCATGCTGATAGGAATTGTTGACCATATGTTATTATTATCTTTGAAAATGGAAAAAAAATAAATGAGATCATGCTTGTTTCAAAAGTGATTTATAACAAATAAGGGACAGCAAAATGGTCCAGAAATGAATATATTAGCTATGAAAAAACAAAGAGTCATTAGTATGGATAGAGATAATGTTATACTTAAAACTTTAACAGTGGAATTTAACTTTTTATGACATATTTCACTTTCAAGTACAAAGTTTCTTGCTTAACTTAAAAAAACATACCATGTTTAAGTAAAATTCTAAACATTGAAAAAATTGAAACATAATACTTTTGAATTCAAACACATACATGTACACAAACACACACAAACACCACCTATATACATATTTATCCTACTTTGCTTTTTCGGTAGTTTTGTCCTAATAACAAAACACACAACAACTGTTATAAGAATGCCTAAAAGAACTCCTCCAATGAAAATTCCAATCCAAGTAGTGACTTCGTCATCATCGCTTTCTGAAACTGAAATGAAAAGGATAAAAACATACAAAGTTCACACACTATATGTTACATTTTCACAAATAAAACTAACTATTATCCCATTTATTCACTCACATAAATAACATCGTTAAGTTCAAGCTCCTTTATTTAACTGTAGTTAATTTTCATTAGGGTTTTTTTTCTGGTAGATGACGAACTATAATCTGATTTCTTATTGATTGACGTATGTTGCGTTTATCTGGTCATATTCATTTGCTCCTGTGTCCTTCCTTAGATTGTCCTTCCTTAGATCTTGATATGAAGTTACATTTTCTATTTCAACATCGTCATAATGCTGTTGATCATGACTACAAAAAAGAAATCAGGTCAAAAGTATTTATAAGATCTTCATATTGTTACAAATATTGAATAAGTATTACATGAAATGCATATAAATTATTGGAATATGCACTCTTCAATAATCAAAAACTTATAAACAAAAACAAACATTTTTTCGCAGACATCCCATGTTTAGAACTTTGTAATTTTTCATTTAATTATACAGATAGTACAAAACAGTTATCATGATATGTGTTAATCCAACAGTTTTCATTAAACAAGGTTTAAATTCGAAACAATTTCAATCCTGGTATCTTTTATAGGTTTATATACACATTCACGAAATAAACTTTCACTAGAATGTTAGGGTGTACACGGGGAATACCGATCGTAATACAAAACAAAGTTTGACATCAAAGAGATGCTGGTTATTTAACACTGACTACAGGTTGTTGCATTGAACTTTCACGAAATTTAACAGTTTAAAGCATATGACGCGAAACGAAATAAGATCATGTTGAAGTGAAGAAGTATTCCGTTTTCATATCAACTATATTTTTTCTCGTTTCAGACATTTCATCCTTCAGAAAATAATAATATTTTCCCACTTTTGGTTCAGTATAGCGGGAAATTGTTGTATTCTCGATATGGGAATCGTTAATTTTCGATAATCCGATGAAAATTTATCCAATCAGAGGACTGAGTTATGGTAATTAATAAGGTGTGTTTTCTGTGGTAGCTTTACTTCTAGCCGTCGTATTGACCGTGTAAACTACATTATTCTAAATGATGATATATATCTGTTGTATATTATAACAAAAAATGTGATTTTCGTAAACTGTTTTTGAACTAAACGAGGTCCGACGTACTTATCCTAAGATAAACTCGAGATTCGGGCACAGGTTTCCGTAAGACGTGTTGTCCTTTTCGGCCTTGGCTATCAATGAGGGATAATTTTATTAAACGTACAGTTTCCAATATTTTGCTGTGTTTTGTACATAATGAAATGATTGATAAATGAAAATGCCAATTGATTACTGATTTATATGTCACGATTATATATATATTATACACTTATATTTGGCGTCCATCACGTACAACGGGCTGTCTGCAAATTTGAATTTGAGTTTGAGTTTTATTTAACTTACTGCCATGTGTACAAAGAAGGTGTTGTTGGTGTGCTGTCAATGGCAGAAAAGTGTGTCATGTATGTGTCTGTCGTCTGTAGTATAGAGAATACTCCAAATATAAAATATCAAATTATTGATAACAAGCATACCTCTGTGTTTTCTTTGGCACATTATCTTTGCCTATAATCATAGAATATAAAATTAAACTATTTTATGTATGTATAGTATGTAATACAGTATCAAATGATATTAAATGTGAATTCAATATATATTTCAAAGAAGGGAAGATCAAAAGCGTGCTTAGCATTTAATCAATTTTCCGTAAATATTCTTACCTCAATCCGAATAGATACATATTGGACTTGTCTTTTATCAATTTTTATCAATGGATGGAAATCGATTAAAATGTCATTTTCCCCAAGAAGACAAACATGTTGTTTACAGTAGAGTCATAAATTTATAATATATTGGTGTCTGAAGGATCGCATGTAATACATTTCAGAAAAAAATAACGATGATATTAAGTTCTTGTATACAGAAGTGATATTTACAGCTTAATATAAAAACACCAAATATGCCAGGCCTTCAATTTGGTAAGTCAAACACTCGCATTTATCTACATGTACCTCATCGGTGACACTAGAATCAACAGTTGAAAGCAACTCAGGTACGAAGTTGATGATAAGCCAGTAATGGTTTTTTTACAGTTTTCAAGTTAAACCCAATATATTTTTCGTTACCATTACATTTGTCATTTCGGGGTGACTCCTTTCTTGCTATGCGGTATGAGTTTTGCTCATTGTTAAAGTTTGAAGTGTCGACATTGGTTATCATATTAGATCTTCTTAATTTAATATTGACAGAGATATTGTCCACTAACAAAAAGTAAATGTCCTAAAGATATTAAATACATAAGATTTATTTAACGTGTTTCGGCATCATTAATTTAATGTAGTTGCACCATTTCCTACTTTGCTTTTTCGGTAGTTTTGTCCTAATAACAAAACACACAACAACTGTTATAAGAATGCCTAAAAGAACTCCTCCAATGAAAATTCCAATCCAAGTAGTGACTTCGTCATCATCGCTTTCTGAAACTGAAATGAAAAGGATAAAAACATACAAAGTTCACACACTATATGTTACATTTTCACAAATAACAGCAAATGAAATATTACACAGTTGTGTCAATTTCATGGTTTTATTAGGCGTGATCATGACTTTATTTGTATTTTTGAAATCGATTTTTAACATTTCAACATCAGTATTGTTGTGACCATTTTTCTGTGTATCGAAAAGTAGTATTAGCAACAATAAATAATGTTTTTTTGTTTCGTGTTCAGGTAGAAGCTGCGGATTGTGCAAAATTTTCAGATTTTGTAAAGATTATGAATGGAATAATTATATATATTTTGTGTTATAAAAAGAAAACTACACCATATAATTTTACACATCCAGTCACCTTAACACCAGAGGAGTGCCTCCCTAATGCTTATACTTTTGCCATTTGATAAAGGAATTTTCCTTGTAGTTTGGTATTTTTCTTATTTTTATTTTTTCTCTTGGGTAATGATTAATCGAACGACAAAAATTTCTACCTGCAGCGGTCTAGGCCATGTTGTCGTAGAAACAAGGTTGATAATATTGCACATTAAAAAAAGAGGGTTTCAAGCAATAACCAACCTTGCATACAATTGAATCCATGCAATCCAAGGATACATCCACCAATACATTCTCCTGTTCTACGATCACAAGGTACATGTAAGCAAAATGGTGAGCATGTATGAAGACAGTTACTACCATATAAACCATCACTGCATGCTGTAAAATAAGTTTTCATATGAGACATGTGTACATTTATTTATTTATTATATATGCAGTGCATTCAGTTGATGTAAATGATAACATTTTGGGAAAAGAAAAATATAGTTATATTAAAAAAACCAATATCTTGAAATTTCTATTCATGACATGTATGCATCTAAGTTATGTATTTTGTCAATTTCCCTTATGCGATGAAACGATAAGCACCTCATAGGACTTTTGAATAAAAAATGGAACTGTCGACAACAACAATTTTTCGCCATGATATTTGACATGTTGCTATTTTCAAGAGTTGATTGTTTTAATCATTGTGTGAATTAGTAAAAGACGAATATTGTTCCGAGAAGATGTTTTACAAAAGAAAATATCGAATTGCTCAATTGCAAGCAAGTAATATGATAAAGAATCCAGCATGTATATACATTAAAATTACATTGACAAAGAAAGTGAAAAAAATCTAACAATTAAGATTTGACAGTAAATCACATAAATTGATAAAACATATTGATTAATAGAATAATTAATCGGTGGTATTAAAAGCCTTTTTTATACTTTTGGCTCTATTAAGGCGGCCAGTATTTATTGAGGAGAGCTTGCGTTACCGAAGAGAACCACCGACATTCGGCAGGAATACATGCAATCCTTGTTGATTAAGATTTAACCAAAAATGAGTTTTCCCAAGACCGGGGATTTGCTAACAATTGATAAATTTTACTTTTTCTTTTTCTGATTGTGACGTTTTGGGTATAGCAGACAAGGTTTGAATAACAGGATATACCATCTCTGTCGCTGCGCCTTTTTTTTTAATTCGTCCAATTGCCTTCGCTGTTAGTGTGTAAGCTATATTTTTTTACATTGTCACATAAGAAGGAGGTTTGGCTAGCCGTAAAACCAGGTTCAAACCACCAATTTGTATTAAAATGTCCTGTTTCAAGTAATGAATATAGCAGTAGTTAACAAGAAGTCCGTTTCTATGTATTTTGGCGTTTGTTTTTGCTGCACTTCAGTGATTCTGTAGTTCCGTTTTTTTCCTCTTTATTGATGGGCTTTCCTCGGTTTTAGTTTGTTACCCGTATTTTTTTTTCCCTTAATCAATTTATGACTTTTTACAAGCGATATACTACTGTTGTCCTTAGTTATTTACAATAATTTTTCTCCATAATGAATTTTAAAGATTTGAACATCAGTAAACTATTGGTGCATATATGTTTCAGTATTGATTAATTGTCGTTTTCTGAAATCTTTTGCGGTTTGGACAGTCACTGTATTGTAGCTAAATTCATAATTTTCAACAAAATAAGCAATTCAGACTTAATCTAAACGTTGGATATTTGAAAGAAGTGAACCTCGATCTGGCCTTTTTTAGTCTTGTATTATTTTTAATTTTAGTATGTGTGTATAATTTGGAGTTTAGTATGACGTCCATTATCACTGTACTAGTATACATATTTTTAAGAGGCCAGCTGAAGGACGCCTCCGGGTGCGGGAGTTTCTTGTTACATTGAAGACCCATTGGCGGCTTTTGGCTGTTGTCTGCTCTATGGTCGGGTTGTTGTCGCTTTGACACATTCCCCATTGCCTTTCTCATTTTTACATCCATTATCTCTGATTTCACATACATGTTCGTTGAATCTATCCTTGTTAATGTTTAAAAGCTCAACCTTTCATATGCAATATCTTAATATCACACTTTACGTACAAGTATTGCAGTACTTATCGTACACATATCCAGGTTTACATGCTGTTGAGTTATCACATATACCATTCACATGATCACATATTTGTGATATACATCCGTGACAAAACTCTGAACAGTTTTTCCCAAATTGACCAAATGGACATTCTGAAAAAGATTTCAACCCATGGATAAAATTAAGCAAAGTGAATAAATTTTAAAATGAAAGTACACTTAATGTTAGGTCAGATTATGTACGATTCTACATTACTTTTATTTTCTTTAAAATATCAATAAAAACGTAATCTTATTTGTAAATAGTTTGCATAAATACTAGTTATAAGAAGGGAAACCTGAGCGTTTATCTAACTAACACCATCAATAACTGCAGTCTCTGTTTTGTATAGATCCACTGCATAATAAATAGAAACAAGAATGTGTCCATAGTACACGGATGCCCCACTCGCACTATTATTTTCTACGTCCAGTGAACCGTGAACTTGTGATGAAAACTATAATTTGACATTCAAATGAGGATGATCATATCATAGGGAACATGTGTACTAAGCCTTTTTCAACTGATTTTTATAGTTCGTTCTTATGTTATACTGTTATACCACTGTCCCAGGTTAGGGGGAGGGTTGAGATCCCACTAACATGTTTAACCCTGCTAGATTATTTAAGTATGTGCCTGTCCCAAGTCAGGAGCCTGTAATTCAGTGGTTTTCGTTTGCTTATGTGTTACATATTTGTTTTTCGTTCATTTTTTTTTGTAAAGATAAGGCCGTTTGTATTCTCGTTTGAATTGTTTTACAATGCCTTATCGGGCCTTTTATAGCTGACTATGCGGCATGGGCTTTGCTCATTGTTGAAGGCCGTACGGTGACCTATAGCTGTTAATGTCTGTGTCATTTCGGTCTCTTGTGGACAGTTGTCTCATTGGCAATCATACCACATCTTTTTTTTTTATAAGTTTCAAGTTGATTGGACTTCAACTTCATCAAAAACTACCTTGACCAAAAACTTTAATCTGAAGCCGGAATGACGGACGAACGGAAAAACGAACGGATGTACATACCGAAAAAACATAATGACCCTAGGTGAGGCATAACACCAGCATTACGTATTTCCATTTAATAATTACTCTAACTTTCTATATCTGTTATTTGCTTATGTAACATTACTTGTTGAACGTTAACTCATTAAAACTGTAGGTCCAGTGGACCGTGAATTTGGGATGAAAACTATGATTTGGCATTCAAATTAGGATGATCATATCATAGGGAATTGAACATGTGTACTAAGTTTCAAGTTGATTGGACTTCAACTTCATCAAAAACTACCTTGACCAAAAACTTTAATCTGAAGCCGGAATGACGGACGAACGGAAAAACGAACGGATGTACATACCGAAAAAACATAATGACCCTAGGTGAGGCATAACACCAGCATTACGTATTTCCATTTAATAATTACTCTAACTTTCTATATCTGTTATTTGCTTAATGTAACATTACTTGTTGAACGTTAACTCATTAAAACTGTAGGTCCAGTGGACCGTGAATTTGGGATGAAAACTATGATTTGGCATTCAAATTAGGATGATCATATCATAGGGAATTGAACATGTGTACTAAGTTTCAAGTTGATTGGACTTCAACTTCAACAAAAACTACCTTGACTAAAAACTTTAATCTGAAGCGGGAATGACGGACGAACGGACAAGCGAACGAAAACACATACCGAAAAACATAATGCCCATAGGTGGGGCATAACACCAGCAGTACGTATTTCCATTTAATAATTACTCTAAATTTCTATATCTGTTATTTGCTTAATGTAACATTAATTGTTGATCGTTTACTCATTAAAACTGTAGGTCAATGTTAATAAACAGCTGCGCCATGAGCGCATGATACGCCCGACGTCTTATGTGGAAGTCTTATGCAATAATCATAAATAGTTTATGAGAAAGTTTTAAGCAATAAACATATATTGTTTTAGAGACACGGCGGGACATGTGAAACCCCCCACCCTGTTTTTTTTTTTTTACAAAAACTAAATATTACCAAAATAAAATTTTGAATCAAAACCAAAAAGTATACAGATCTTTAGATTAATATATCAAAGAAGTGTGTAAAGTTTTAAGCAATAATCATAACTTATTTTTGAGATACGGCGCGACATGTAAAAAACCCTCCCCTGTTTTACAAAATACTCAATAACTCAAAAATAAAATTTTGAATAATCACCAAAAAGTATACAGATCTTTAGATTAATAGAACAAAGAAGTGTGTAAAGTTTTAAGCAATAATCATAAATCGTTTTTGAGATACGGCACAACATGTAAAAAAAAACCCTCCCCTTTTTTTACAAAATACTAATAACTCAAAAATGAAATTTTGAATCATCACCAACAAGTATACAGATATTGAGATTAATATAACAAAGACATGTGTAAAGTTTTAAGCAATAGTCATAAATAGTTTTTGAGATATGGCGCGACATGTAAAAAAACCCTCCCCTTTTTTACAAAATACTCAATAACTCTCAGTTTTCAATATTCATGGCCTAAATTCATTGTTCATGTCAGTGTTTCCGTATATATTATGTTTCATTGCTCATGTGTTGTTTCCGTATATTTTAGCCACTCGTTTTGAGCCTACCCATTTGATCCGATAACACCCCATACAGCAATAAAATTATACTTTTATTGCCATTCATAACTCTTAACAGACCAATTAACAGACCGGGTTTTATACATCCGACCCATTTACAGACCAGGTTTTAAATAAAGATTGATTTATGTCACCAAAATACAGATTTTTGTGTAGATTTTTCACACAATGATATCAATTTGGTTGACAAACATAATGCCTGTCTTTGTTCGATGTTCAAAATATCGCATGCAAGTAAATTCAACCAACGTGTCTTTTTGTGTACATTTTGTGTGTGTAAAATGTGTATAAATTTATTGATAAGTAACACGCCTTTTCATTTTATAGATCGTACATCGAAGCTAGAAAAATAATAATTACACCACTGGATTCAGTACATTGAATTGTTTTGTTAGACATGAATAATTTTTATGATAAACATATATTTAAAAAGTTATACAATGAAACATGCAGAATTTCAAATGATTTCCTCGATAACACCTGATTAACAGACTTTAGCCAACCCGATTAACAGACCCATCGCTGATATAGCCACATACTCAATATAGATTAACCGACCAATCTCTCGGTTAGCCGAGTGTCGGCCGTGTAGTTGCATGCATCTGTGTATTCAGAACCTTATATTAGTGAATAGTTAATTTGACTTTTTTCGTAGAGGCTGCATTCATATGTTCCCTTTCTATTTCTTTGGAGGGAGCATGTACCTTCTTTTTCCCCAACAAATCAAATATCATTCTTTAAGACTAAGTATTAACTTTTTAATGTTTTTATTAAATGTCAAAAGTCATGTGGTTATGACTTTTACAAAACTGTCACTTTCAGTTCTGTTACATTAGGTAAGTTTTATTCGGAAAGTATACGAATATACTTCCTTTTACGTTTGATGTGTTAATTGTTCCAGGTAAGTTTCTTTCACTTAATACTGAATTACTATTTTTTGATTAATTAACGCATACGTCATTAGTATTTAGAAATAGTCTCTGTTCTCAAACTATAATGCTTGATATTGAGAATGGAAATGGGGAATGTGTCAAAGAGACAACAACCCGAACATATAACAGACAACAGCAGAAGGTCACAAACAGGTCTTCAATGCAGCGAGAAATTTCCGCACCCGAAAGCGTCCTTCAGCTGGCCCCTAAACAAATATATACACTAGTTTAATAATAATGAACGCCATACTAAACTGTTTACCATATACTTGTTGAAAGTGAATGTTTTATAAACAGTAGAAATTAAATATTGACGGTGTACTAATGTATGATGTATGATATGTTTGTTGTATACGATTGTAAGATATAATATGTAAGTAAATGTTATAAAATATGCAAATTGGATTTTCCCGCTGTCGTAAATGATTCTTCATCATCATGATTAGATAAAAACATATCCCTTAATATATATTTAATAAGGTAAATCAATCTTAAATATTTAGGTAGGGATCATCCACATGCTGTTGTTATATTTAAAATAAAAAATGTTGAAAAATATAGGTTTCCTAAATAACTATTACCATATAGACTCATCATAAATACATGGTTTTAAATTATGTACACCATTCCAAAATCGTCTACAAATGATTATTCGTTACGATAGAATTAAAAAGTTATAAAGGTCAACTTATGAACGAAGATGAAGAGCATTGAGAATTTAAAATATGTGAAGACGACAACTCCTGTATTTATTGACGTTTGATTAACCTTTTTTTATGTCGCCCGAATTCATTTATCTAAAACTAACCTCCTAGTTTTGCATTGAAACTATTATGCTTTCCGTGGAATGTTATTTTTAACGACAATTCAAAGATGGTACATTAATTGCAAGAAAAGAGATGCGAAATAAACCAAAGGGGTATTCAAACTCTTAAGCCGAAAACAAACTGACAACGACGTGGAAAAAAAAAAAAAGGACAAAAGATAACCGACAGAACATACAACACAACATAGACAACATTAATTGCAAGAAAAGAGATGCGAAATAAACCAAGGGGGTATTCAAACTCTTAAGCCGAAAACAAACTGACAATGACGTGGAAAAAAACAAAAAAGGACAAAAGATAACCGACAGAACATACAACACAACATAGACAACATTAATTGCAAGAAAAGAGATGCGAAATAAACCAAAGGGGTATTCAAACTCTTAAGCCGAAAACAAACTGACAACGACGTGGGAAAAAACAGAAAACGACAAAAGATAACCGACAGAACATACAACACACCATAGACAACAGTTACTATAACTGATTAACACAAACCCAATCAAATACCGGGATGATCTCATATGCTCCGTAAGAGAATTAAGCAGATCCTGCTCCATATGTGACAGTCATCACGTTGCTCATGCAAGTGCAAAAGTATATATTTTAATTGACATGAAGTGATAACAAATTATGGTGGGTAAACATGAAAACAAGATAATGTTTACATACTGACAAAATAATTTCAAAACGAGGTAAGCCTCCGAACTTTCGGAAATGATGTTATTACAATTTCTTCTAAGGCGAACCGTAATCGAATATTATCCCTTTTCTATATATTAGAGCGTCACTTACATCTATTGTGTTCAATATCAACAAAAGAAGCAACATAACCTTCGTATTAAAATATTAAACATACAATAAACAGGAAATAATCTCTCTTCTATTGACTTTAATTGCTAAATTGAAATGACTTTACAACAATATTTCTGTTTACATACATAGAGATAGGAATAGATAAACGTTCGTATGAAGTTCGGAATAAAATAGTTCACATATATTTTTATGAATGACCTAACCTTGCATGCTTTTCATAATCTAATAAGCCTAAAGGTGTTGTCTGTATTTGTTTTTACCGAAAACAGCCGTTTTTATCAGTATCATGTCATAAATATGTTGATATAATTTCATACGTTACAATTGTCATGATGATTATCCCGACCTCTTTTTGTGTATGTGATGTTTCATTATAAGACTTAGCTGTTAATTTCTGTGTCATTTTGGTCTCTTGTGGATAGTTGTCTCATTGGCAATCATACCACATCTTCTGTTTTATATTAACATCTAGTTTTTACTCACATGTATTAAACAACTAGATGAGTGAACATATAAAGCAGGCACACATGTTAAAGGATAATACTTTTCCTTACAGATCAAGTATCTTTGTCGGTAAATATCTACTAGATCATTAACTAACGGTAGTTTGAGGAAGTTTACATATACATTTACCTTTATTTCAAATAAACAAATAAAAAAGCCAACAGAAGTATACAGCTGTACGCAAGTCAAGAAACAAATCCGAGTTACAAACTAAACCCGAGGGAAATACATCAACTATAAGAGGGAAACAGCGGAACAACCGAAACATTAAACAGCAACAAAAACTAACGCCAACATACATGGAAACAGACTATTTTATCACAAATGCCATATTCCTCAATTTGAACAGGACAATACTACATGACAGAATTATAGTATGTGCATATGAAAGAACACCCAGCACAGAGAAAACAATCATAAATAATATAAAAGTGCATACTAGCATTTTGATCGCGGTATAACAACGGACGTCTCACATGAATTATCGACTGCACAGGAAAACACAAATTAAGCGTCACATATTTAATGAATAAGTATCAGGTACCAGGATTATAATTTAGTACGCCAGACGCGCGTTTCGTCTGTATAAGACTCATCAGTGACGCTCATATCAAAATATTAATAAAGCCAAACAATTACAAAATTAAGGGCAATGAGGATCCAAAATTCCAAAAAGTTGTGCCAAATACGGGTAAAGTAATCTATGCCTGGGATAAGGAAATCCTTAGTTTTTTCGAAAAATTCAAAGTTTGAATCAACGCCAAAAAAATGGTGTATTTTCTAAACGTATGTATTATCAAGGTTATCTTAAAATTCATACAGGTATATGTCCGCAATTCGGGTATTTTCACAGTACAAGTCCACATTCTCATTATCATTATAAAATGACTGTTTAAAATTAATGTTGTCAAGACGTAATATTTATTTAGACTAACACAATACTTTATCGATAGATAATAGAAATCAACTCGACAATACTGACAAATGAGACATATGTGAAATGAACCGAAAATGAACCGAAAATACAAAGTTCAAACCAGAAACGATACGGCATAACCTTATATATACAATGAAATGCAGTGAAGTTTAGCATTTGATAGTTCATTGATAACATTCTGGCGTATCATAAACAAACAACTTGTAACGTATCATTTCATTGGCCGAAAGATTCAAATACAACAACAATGTAGTCAGTGTGCACGTGAATTGACACAGGTGAGCGACAATGGAATGTATTATGTTACTTCGAACGTAAAAACAAGGATTTGTTTAGTTTACAAACCTTTGGTCAAAAGAATTAAATAAATCGTTTGTTAACTTCAAATAGTGGGGTCGGAATATTATACTGATATTTTGTATTACGTAATATTCTAAGTTCCTTATGCATGCAGCAACTCAATTATCGTGTACCGCATAATGAGAAATATAAGGATAAATAAAATACATGTGCCGCTTTTATACGGATGAAAATATGAACCACTTTTAATTTCTTTCATACTGACGATAGGTTATAATCCTAACAATGTCGTAGTCACTTATAATAAGTATCTCATAATACTGATCCATTACAATACTTAATGATGGGTTGCACTGACATTCCTCTTTTATTATTTTCATGCTATAAAACATTCACACAGTAGCTAAGCGTACCATAAACGGAGGAAATTGTCCCCCAAAATAGAAACAAAATAACTTTAATCGTATCATTTGTGCACCTGAATGAATTCAGTAAAGGCATGTTGTTGTAATAAATTGAAATGTTACATCGGCGAAGATTATTCAGTTCTTTTGCATGTGTTGAACAAACTAATAAATTAATACTTGTGAGAAATGTCGTAGTTTATAAGGAACAATTCTCGTTTGAATTGTTTTACATTGTCATTTCGGGGCCTTTTATGGCTGACTTTGCGGTATGGGCTTTGCTCATTATTGAAAGCCGTACGGTGATCTATAGTTGTTAATTTCTGTGTTATTTTGGTCTCTTGTGAAGAGTTGTCTCATTGGCAATCATACCACATCTTCTTTTATATATGTAATTATAGTATACAAGGCATTATCCCGCAGTTACGATTTGTCACTTTTTAAGAACAAATCCGTAAAAAAACAGACGCCCGCCCGACAGAAGGGATCAGAAGGGCAATCATACCACATCTTCTTTTTTAAATATTAATGTTCTGTTTTCGATTTTAAATAGATGAACATTTATTTTTTAATTTTATGCTGTAAGAATAGAGCTGCATAACATTGTTGAACTATTCGCTTAAGTACATGTAGTATGTATTCGTATTTAAAATGAAATACAAAACGAAACATGTATGATAAACTGATAAACAAAATATCAAGAAATTAAGGATGACTAAATGCATGTACAAGAAGAAACTCACCTTTTTATCAAAACATTTTATGAATAAACACTTTTTTTTAAAACTGATTGTTTCTTTTTACATGTACATATTTACAATATACAATTTACGTTCGTTTTTCAACCGAGAATAGCAAAACCTCATGAAGTATATCGTTGGAGTTTATAAACTCAATTAATTCCCCTGTTCCAAGGTTTGCCATTTGCGGTTGTTTTTTTAACAAAGCATGGTTGGTTACATGTTATGAGTTTACTTACAATTTCGGGATTTTTTTCCTCAAGTAAACGGAATCAGAAAAAAAATCACTATCCTATGTCGAATATCTAAAACTTGCTAAAGAATATGAAAAGTGTTTGTAGAAAAGTACGATAAATCCTACTTGGCAAAGAATCACTCTGATTCAAACAAAAAATCTCTCTGAAACTGACATTATCAAGATGGTTGATTTCTTGATTGACAACATATTTGTTTCGTTTGGAGAACGTGTTTTTAATCAGACTGTCGGAATTTCAATGGGAACCAATTGTGCCGACTTGTTTTCTTATTATTATGAGGCTGACTTCAGCTTTAATTTTTACCTGTCGTACAAGTGAGAGGTTTAGCGCTATAAAACAAGGCTCAATCCACCATTTTTTACATTTGAAAATACAAATACCAAGTCAGGAATATGATTTCAGCCCAATTGTGAACTTTCCATTTCTATGTAGCAACATTCCAACAGCGCCTGCATACGGAGTATATATCTCCCTATTGATATGATATTCCCGGGCTTGTATTTCCTATCATGATTTTCTTGATCAAGGATTGCTGATCACAATGAAGCTATTAAACCAACATGGTGAAGCTGAAATCATCTTTTCGTAAATTTTATGGACGCCATCACGAGTTGATTGATCGTTATGGAATAACCGTTTCATAGATGATATCGGATATGTTCCTTATGTCGTAACAACAATCCCCTTCCCTTTTCACGAATGTGAACTACCGAATTAGACTATTCATCGGATTTTAATAACATAAACAACACGAAAGGTGTCAAATGTGGAGCAGGATCAGCTTACCCTTCCGGAGCACCTGAAATCAACCCCAGTTTTTAGTGGGGTTCGTGTTGCTTAGTCTTTAGTTTTCTATGTTGTGTCTTCTGTACTATTATTGTCTGTTTGTCTTTTTTTATTTTTAGCCATGGCGTTGTCAGTTTATTTTTCATTCATGAGTTTGACAGTCCTTCTGGTATATGTCGCCCCTCTTCACTTAATTATAAATAACATTGCAAATACGCCATCTCCAGTATGAATGAAATGGGTTTCGATTTTCCATTTTTAAAGAATATATATCGTTATCATACTTTTGATCCATATACCAGATGCATAAATGCATCGTCGCGAGCAACTCACAACGTTTTCCCTTAATGTCATTGTAGTTATGCGCACAAATTGTCGATGTGCACCTTTATTTTTAACATATTTTGAATGTAGTGAATCTGGCTACACTTATTCTGTACATTAACTTTTTTGCCAATGAATATGATTAGTATTTACATTTATCTTATCAATGTAATTAGTAACATTTACTTAATATTTTATGTGAGAATGTACTCGTATACACTTTTGATCACCATCGCATGACAAAGACACTGAAAATGATTATCAATTTACCGCACCGTATAAGGCAATTTAAAGTTATACATATATATCATGTTCTCTACAACTTAATTATCAATCAGTTCACATCCAACGGATTTAGTTATACTATACATCTATACTATTAAACGAGAAGACCTCATTTTGTGTGTCGCTTCTCTTTTTTCCACAATAAATTAATCATCATGCCTCTGTGTCCTATAGGTATCATGTATTGTCGCATTGTCATCCATTCTTATGATTATTCAGTTTTAGTTATTTTGGGAGAAAAACGAAAAAAACTGCGTCCGGATATTTTTCCGTCATTCAACGAAATTTTAAGACAGACTAGACATCCGGTTTGCGTTCTTTCTGTATAGTACATACCAAAGACTATGAATAACGTGCATTTGCTATCTGCTATCATTTTCAAGTTTACTATCCACGGCGGTCACTGAGTTTATTAAATAGAGAGGGTCTTTATAATATGTCAATGACCACCGTGGATCGATTACTAAATTGAGAGTTGATAGTAAAAAGAAAATACACTTTATTTATAGTAATGTTAACGCTAAAATTATTGAAATCAATAATAAAAAAAAAATTGTCGGAGTTTTGAAGGAAAAAAAATAGGAGACGGGCTAGAAAAACAATTGTATTGTCCCAAAGTACCTAGAACTTTTTATACCTTCTCTGAAATTCTTCAGTCAATAAATCTTTTACAAAAATTCATCGGGTCACTTAAGTATATTAAAAAGAGAGGGTCTACATGTATATAATATATCAATGACTACGTTTTTAGTTAACTGAGAATTGATAGTAAATAGCAAACACACTTTATTTATAGTGATGTATATTCATAACATACTAGACGTATGTACATATTGAAATAAATAGAAAACAAAAAAATGGAAATTTTGGGGAAAAAGGAGAAGGGGTTGAAAAACAATTGTCCTGTCCCCAAGTACCTATAACTTTTATTACCTTTCAGTCATTATTTTTTTTCAAAAATTTATCCTACAACACTTACATACTTTCAACCACGCTCTGGATGCCCGCGATTTCGCGGGTGTGTTCTAGCATTTATCAGCCTTGCTTAAAGTATTTCAGTTTGGGTTATTTTGGGAGGAAAACGAAAATATAGGCGTCCATATATTGTTTCCGTCTGACTGACTGACTTTTTGAGAAATAAAAAGACTTCCGTTACCCTTTAGGCCTGTTTTGAAATTTTAACATAATTTGCATAAGTACCTAATTGGGACAGAACAATTATTACATACAAAATCATACATATACTATAGATAAAGTGTATTTGCCATTTATATAAATTATCAATTCCAATAGTTTTCTATCCATGGCGGTCACTGAAATATTTCTGTATACTAAATACATATATACTATGAATAAATTGTATAAATTTGCTATAATTTACTATAAATTCCAATAGTTTACTGGGGTGACTTTTAATATATCAGTGACCATTTTATAAGTAATTATAGTATAAATATATGTATGATCATAGTATACAGAAAAACGGAGAGAAGAAAAATCGGGTATTTGGAAAAAAGGGGGAGGGCAAAAAAAATGTGCCCAGTGCCCAAGTACCTTTGACTTTTGATACCTCTCCTGGAATTCTCCAGTTATAATTTTTTTACAGTTTACATTCGCTCTTTTTTCCCGCGATTTCGCGGGTATGTTCTAGTACAAATAAAAAGTATAAAGTCAATTGAACATTATCTTTATATGAAACTGTCCAATTGGTGAGAATAATAAAAATTCAAATATTTAGTATATCAAAAGAGGACATTCCCAATGACTAGTATACTGAACGCAAAAGAAACGTCATATTTTTCCAAAACTCAAACTTTCAAATGCATTGAAAAATAATACTTATTTATTTTGGTTTATGTAAATTATCTTCAAATGATGCTAGGATTGTGTTTAAATCTCCGATACTGCTGACTGCGTTCATTAATTCGGGCGTTTTAATAGTGGTTTCGCTGGGTCCGTGGGACACGTTTTGCAGTCAGATTTCATGATGATAATTTATAAGATGCACGTAGAATCTGTGCCTCTATAAGGGTGTTTTAGAGGTGCGAAGTTTTTGTGTCATCATAATCTGTTTGATGCAGTACTGATCCCACGACTTAATCCACGACAAAGAAAACAGGCAATATGACGTCTGAATGCCGGACAGTGACATCAAGTCCTTGCAAATGCATTGAACTGCAATGTTCGCACCATCCCAAGTTTACGTGAACGCCACAATGCAGCAAACAGTACAAATACCCGTTCACGTACTCAACGCCTGAATTAATTAAATCTGTGACATGGTGGTGGAAAACTGTATCCATGAACAGTGAATGAACTGAAAAGATGTGAATTTGATAAATAAAAAGGGTATTTATACGCCAATTCAATAAAAAAAAATATATAGCATTTATTCTTTCATTATGTTTGCCTTAAATTATTGCGACGTTTCTTTCGCGGTTTAGTATAGATCGACTTGAGTAACGGGATATAAAAAAATCAAATGAACATACTAAAATAAAATGTTGACAGATATAAAAATCGTCTGCAAAAATAGACAATAATTTAATCAGATCATGCTTGTTTAAAAAGTGATTTATAACAATTAGAAACGAACAAATGGTCCAGCAATGAATATATAAGCTAGATAAAAGAAACACATACAGTCAAATGAAAATGGATAGGAATAATATAATACTAAAACTTATACGACATATTTCACTTTCAACATTGTTCAAGAACAAAGTTACTTACATTACTTAGAAAACACTAACCAGATTTGAAAGTAAAATAAAATGTAGAATTCAGACACTTTCAAAAACACATACCTACACTTACACACACATATATACATATTATTTATCAAATGTCTGTATAAAAGTCCACAATAATTGTTACGGAACGATGGATCATATAACAATGATAAATAACACATTTTTTGGTGATGCTGTATTCTTTTAGACTTTCTTCAAATGTCTATCAATACACCAATTATTATCCGATTGATTCAATCCCACAAATCACATCGTGTAGATCAAGCTCCTATAGTTAACTGTACTTAATATCCATTTGGTTTTTTCCCTGTTTGATGACGTATTATATGTTTAATACTCAGGGATTTTCGTATGCTGTGTTTATCTGGTCATATTCATTTGCTCCCGTCTCCATTCTGAGATCCTGATAAGTAGATACATTTTCCATTCTAACATCGTCATAGTGTTGTGGATCTTGACTACAAAATAAAGCCCGCTCAAAAGTATTTATAAAAGTCTTCATAGTGTTGAAAATATTGAATAATAGTTATCAAAGGTACCAGGACTATAATTTAGTACGCAAGACGCGCGTTTCGTCTACATAATAGATATAGGAAGATGTGATATGAGTGCCAATGAGACAACTCTCCATCAGTGACGCTCATATCAAAATAGTTATAAAGCCAAACAAGTACAAAGTTCAAGAGAATTGAGGATCCAAAATTGCAAAAAGTTGTGCCAAATACGACTAAGGATTACATGAAATGCATATAAATTATTGGAATATGCGCTATTCAATAAACGTATAAATAAAAACGGATGGAACGCATTAATAATTGGAGAAGCAAACATATAATTTTTTATCAAAACTAAATTTTGATTATTTTTTCGCAGACTTCCCACGTTTAGATTTTTTATTTCTTCATTTAATTATATGTAGATAGTACAAACCAGCTATGTCATTTGTCGCTTAAGCAGTTCATAAAACACGGTTTAAATTCGAAACAACATACACATTGACAAAATATACTTTTATTCTGTACATGTATGTTCTAGTGTTTTTATTTACTGATTAATTTGTTAAGAGTTTTTTCCGAACTTACTCTAAAATTTTAGTATTACCACGGGGAACACCAATCACATTAAAAAACAAAGTTAAACATTAAATATTTGCTGATTATTTAACACTGACTACAGTTTTTTGCCTTAAAGTTTCAAAAATGCATCACGAAATTGAACAGTTGGAAGCATCTGACGCGAAACAAAATAAGATCATGCTGAAGTAAAGAATACCGTTTTCACCTGAGTTATATCTTTCATGTTTCAAACATTATATCATTCAGAGAAAGATCCAAATCATTTTATTAATATTAAATATTAAACATACCTCTGTGTTTTCTTTAAAGCGTTGTCTTTGCCTATAATGATAGTACAAAAAATTAAACTATATGTATGTATGTATAGTATGTATTACAGTATCAAATGGTATTAACATTCAATATGAATATAAAACTCAAAGAAGCGAAGATTGAAAGAGTGCTTTACAGTCAATCTTAATTATAAAAAAAATAAGATGTGGTATGTTTGCCAATGAGACAACTCTCCACAAGAGACCAAAATGACTTAATTTTCCGTAAATATTCTAACATCAATCCGAATGGATACATATTGGACTTATTTTTTATCACACATTGAAAGGAAATCAAATTTTTTTGCGGTAACTGCCGCTTTCTCCTAATAACAAAACACACAACAGCTGTCATTAGAATGCCTAGAAGAACACCTCCCATGAAAATTCCAATGAAAATTCCAATCCGAGTAGTAAATATTCTAACATCAATCCGAATGGATACATATTGGACTTATTTTTTATCACACATTGAAAGAAAATTAATCAAAATGTCCTTCTCCCAAAGAAGGAGAACTTGTGGATTACAGTAGAGTCGGAAATTAATAATTTATTGATTTCTCGATGATATCATGTAATACATATCATAATGGATGACGATGATAATTGGTTCTTGAGATACAGTAAGTGATATTTACAGCTAAATATAAAAACACCAGAGATGCCAGGCTTACAATTTGGTAAGTTAAACGCTTGCAATTATCTACATATACCTTATCGGTGAAACTTTAATCAAAACTTGAAAGCAAATCAATTACGAAGACTCCTTGATTTCTATACGATATGAGTTTTGTACATTGTTAAAAGTTGGAGTATCGATATTGTTTATCATATTATATCGTCTTAATCTAATATTGACAGAGATATTGTCCACTAGCGAAAGGTAAGTGTTCTAAAGACATTAAATACATAGTATATACTAGTATCAAAGTTGTTCGGCATCATTTCTCACTTTGTTTTTGCGGTAACTGCCGCTTTCTTCTAATAACAAAACACAAAACAACTGTCATTAGAATGCCTAGAAGAACACCTCCCATGAAAATTCCAATGAAAATTCCAATCCGAGTAGTGACTTCGTCATCATCGGTGTCTGCTGTGTTTATAGAAACTGAAATAAAAAGGACAAAAACATACAGACTTCGTATAATATATGCTTAAATATTTAAAATATGTTTTACAGCAAACGAAAAATTACACAGTTGTAACGATTTTAAAAAGCTTGATCATTACTTTATTTGTATCTTTTTAATCGATTTTTGACTCATCTAAATCAATACTGTTGTATGCATTTTACTGTGTATCGAATGTAAACAAAGTATTATTAAGGGCATCCGATACAGTTTCAAGGGAGTTAACTCTTGGCGCGACGTAAAGCGTTTGAATTCCCGCAAAACGTCACTTTTTGCGGGACGTAATGCGTGTAATTTTCCGTAATAAACGTAATGTGGATTTTCCGATGCTCCAATTTCTGTTTCTCCCGCATGCTAACTTCTACACCATTATATTAGTGCATTTGATTCTAAAAGGATAACAGTCTAATAAAATCATAAGAAATAAAACACATTACTGTTTCTGTGAGATCTTCAACAAATTTAGATATCGTATAGTTAGCAATCTCAAGATGACTGACCCTTTTGATGTTACTAATATAATGCATGTCAATTATCATTTTAATATTAGAAGGCGCTACCTTAAATTCCAGCTTTATACCAAGACTATGTCCAATAAATTGATTGAATGTTGTTTGCTTAACGTCCAGTGGCAAATATGTCATGCATGTTCAAAACGTATGTCCTACATACATGTATGATATAGTTTTTGTCTAAAATAAAATAATAAATTCAGATGGAAAATATTTATGGAACGATCATTGCACTTCAAAAGGTTGGAGGAGGTATGGTATTTTACTAGTCCAAACGTCTTGAAAGGCTATTATTTTTTTTTTTCTTTCACGCGTCACAGGAAGGCGGGCCGTCAAAGTAAAAATTTAATATACCCTTCTTTACTGTCATAATTATTTGGACTACTAGTAGTATTTGTCTTGAAAACATAAAAAAATTAATATTTCCAAATGGCATAACTCTTTTAAAGAATAGTTGATATGCACTGATTTTCGAACGTGTCCATACGATATCAGTTTAATAGAAATTTGGCAAGAATTGTACACTTGAAAAATCTAATTAACCATAAGGACCGAAAGGACAGACAGAGGAATGAACGTGCGATATTTTATGTACCCCGCAATGCGTCATGATTTGGTGAAAATATATATAGTTATTTACCAATGAAATTACGCATAGGTAATATGTCCAGTCCTCTCGCTATTAATTCAATCGTTTTTGCAAAATCCAAAAATTTCAAAATATGGTCTAGTTTCTCTCTCTGACCAAAAGCATCCTTTAGCATATTCCTTTATAAGATTTTGGTTTTGTTTTCTGACAACATAAAAAAAGAAGATATGGTATAATTTCCAATGAGACAACTCTCAACAAGAGACAAACATGCCACAGAAATTAACAACTATACCGTCACCGTACGGTCTTCAACAATGAGCAATGCCCATACCGCATAGTCAACTATAAAAACTGTGATTTTAAAAGTATTTAGGAGCCTACCAATTTTATTCAATTGTAATCATTGACCATAATAAAAGTTTAATTTTATGAATAAATGTGAAATTCTAAAACGTGAATAGAAGGATGTAAAGGAGTATTGTTATGAAATAACAGCCAACCAAACAAAACAAAACAAAAACAAAAAAACATCTAGAGGTCAACATATGCTATAAATTAATACATGAATTAATACACGAGTGTGTACAATACATGTAACCTGTATGTCAAGTTTTAAATTGCCGTGCTCAGTCTTTAATTTTAAAAGCCGTAAAAATTATCAACAGTCCGTAATCACTTTTCTTGGGATGTTTCTCACTTAGACCACAAACAAAGAGATGTATTTATGATTCACATGATTTTATTTCCGAAAACAATATTACCAATTTTTAGTTAGCTCTTTACAAGCAATATTCATACATCTGAAAAATGTCGCCGGTAATTTGCAACGATTACGTCGAAAAAGTCTGCCAGCGACGTCGTGCACTTTAGCGCTAACGTTGAGGTTACAAAAGGGGGACGCAATTTTTAGGATAAATCGCGTTTATCATAGAATTCAGCACGGTGACATATATTTTTTATTTCAGATTTGGAGAAAGCATGACAAAATGCAGTTCATGCAGAAAAATGATAAAAATGACATTTTCAGAAACACTTTATTTCTATATTTTTTGGATTAAAAAAATCCCACTTTGAGCATCTGGTTCGCAATGTCAAGCAAAGCTTGAAAATTTGTATAAACATTCGTGTAGGGATTTATTTTTTTCCTTATTGTCACTTATCACAGCTTCAAATTGAACCCGATCTTAATAATTTACAACGAAGAATATTTGCTCCAAAAATTTTATAACGTTGTTTAACTTTTTGGCAAAATTGCACAAATCCCCAATTTTCAGCCTCAATTTTCTCGAAAACGAGCACGGTGACCTATGTTTTATTTTGTGTTTTATTTTATAACTCGCCAAGGCCTACAACCCATAAAAAAAAATTAAAAAAAAGGCATTTTATCGGGGAAACTGTTTGGGAAAGCCCTTTAAAGGGTATTAAAAAACATAAAAAAAAAGTAAAAAACAAAAAATACTTAGAGGAAAACCCAATAGGGAAAAGTCCAAAATCAAAGGGCAAAATCAATAACAAAAACGCACCCAAAAACAAAAGGGACAAGAACTGTCATTTTCCCTGACTTGGTACAGGCATTATCAAATGTAAAAAATGGTGGTTTAAACCCCGGTTTTGTGCGTTAACCCCCTTTTAATTTGATGGCAGTCTCATCAAATTTTTTCCCTTAATTTTTTTACATTTTATGCGTTAACTAAAAAGAAAAATAAATAAAAAAGCAAAAAAATGGGTAAATCAGTCATCTGTATAACAATTTTTAAAAAAGGGAAAAATTTAAAGAACACAAAAACCCCAAAACTACAAACACATTCATTGATTTTTGTTTCTGTCGTCAGAAAATTTTATACGTCAGAAAAATTTTTTCGTTCAATGTGAATACAAATATAAAACTCGTTTTTTTTTTTGTTTTTGTGTATCAGCTAGGGTTTTGCAAAAATTATAGATTTTGTAAAGATTTGCCCGGGGGGAAAATTAAATTGTGGTGCTAAAGAAAATTTCACCATAGAATTTAAAGGTAAAAAAAAAGATAGCTGGGTTAATATTTCATTAAGATGAGAAAAAAATGAGGTAGCGAATATTTCCTTTTTGCACAATAAGATAGGTAAATTCCCAAAACATTAATTTTTAAAAGTTAAATTAATCTGAGTTATTTTCTTTATTTTTAATTATTTTTCTTTATATTGAATTATCTCGTCTTATATCTGC